>ABVD02264856.1:0-12581 GCA_000164785.2 Choloepus hoffmanni
GCCAGTGAGGAGGTGGTCCCCAGTGTGTTTGTGCATCTACTTCCTACTCCTACTTCCCAAATGTCTTTTGCATTACCCTCTTCAACACAGCAGCCCTAGAGATTCCTCCCCTTCACCTGAAACCTCCAAAAGAATTTCCTGTATTGAGTTATGGTGACAAGAGTTGCTGTGCACATGTAATGTAGCTACACCACATCTGTAGCATCCCCCCTGTCATCAAAAAGGCATGAAATTATTGGGTAATTTCTGTTTTCCATTCTGTTCTCTGTTATTTAATGGGTCACATCTGAGAGTCTCATTTCTTTAGGTCATAAACAAAAAATAATCTATAATCTTTACAAGGGTGCCCATCAAAAGGAGAGCACATTTAGCTCTTAGACATTGTAAATAGTGTGAATATTTTATAAACATTTAATGCAGAAACTAAACTTGGATGTGCTACTTTTGGTATAAACCAAGAAGGTCCAAGAAATGTCATTTAAGAGTGTCACCCAGTGACAGTGTAATTATGAAAACCTTGTGGATCGCACTCCCTTTATCCAGTGTGTGGATGGATGAGTAGAAAAATGGGGACAAAACTAAAACTAAATGAAAAATAAGGTGGGATGAGGGGTTATGATTTGGGTGTTCTTTTTTACTTTTACTTTTTATTCTTATTATTTTTTCTGATGTAAGGAAAATGTTCAAAAATAGATTGGGGTGATGAATGCATAACTATATGATGGTACTATGAACAGTTGATTCTACACCCATGGATGATTACATGGTATGTGAATATATCTCAATAAAACTGAATTTAATTTAAAAAAATATCCAGAGGTTGGTCAACCATCCCAGTTTGCTCAGAACTGATGGGGGTCCAAGAATGAGAATATTTAGTGCTAAGAGTGGGAAAGTCCCAAGGAAACTGGGATGAGTTGTTCCCATACTTCCACATCTGGCCCTGATGGAATAACAAGGACAAGATTTACCTTTCAAACTCAAATGTCCAAAACATAAATAGCCACAATATATGAAAAGTCAGTTTTCACGACACTGGATATCACGACAGTGGAATATGGCCAGATTTTTTTTTACATTTTTGTAGTTATGTATTTATTTCAATGGGTATTCAAAAAAATAAAACTTGTACATTAAAAAAGAATAAATGGAAAAAGAAAATCATTTGATAATAAAAATGGGTAAATTCATTCCCAAAGAGATGCAATTAACAGAGCTTCAATATACGGGAAGTAAAAATGGAAAGAACTGCAAGGAGAAGTAGACAAATCCACATTTATAGTCACGGGTTTCAAACAAGTAGGCAGAATATCAGTAAGAATAAAGAAGTCTTGAACAATGCCATCCATCAACTTGAACTAATCGACATTTCTAAACTTCCATCCTTCAGTGCACATGGATCATTTGCCAAGAAAGAACAAATTGTGGGCCATATGACAAGTCTCAATACATTTGAAAAGATTCAATTCACGCAAGGAAGGTTCACAATGGAATTAGTGTAGAAACCAATGACAGAAAGATCTCTAGGAAATCCCAAATAAATACCACACTTCTAAGTCATTCATGGGTCAAAGAAGAAATTAAAAGGGAATTAGAAAGTATTTTGAACTGAATGAAAATGAAAACACTTCATATTAAATGTGTGGGATGTCAGTAAAAACATACTTAATGAGAAATTTATAGCACTAGATGCCTATATTAGAAAAGAAGAAATGTCTCAAATCAAAGACCTCCACTTATTCCTTAAGAAACTAGAAAAATAACAGTGAATTAAAAACAAAGTAAACAAAAGAAAGGAATGCTAAATATAAGAGCAGAAATCAGCAGATAGGAAACAGAAAAAAAAATAGAAGAAGACAACTTTGAAATCAAAAGCTTGTTCTTTGAGAAAAATTAATAAAATTGATGAATAACTTGCCAGATTGAACAGGTGAAAATGGAGAATACACAAATGACCAATGTCAAGATATCAGTGATGTCATGAAAGATTCTAGATATTAAATGGCAAATAGGGCAATATTAGGAACAACTTTGTAGTTAGCAGAATTGTCCCCCAAAAGATGCACAAGTTCTACCACTCAATATCTAAGAATGTTATCTTGCATGGCAAAGGACTTTTTAGATATTGATGGATAGAATCTAAAGAAATATATTAAAAAGCTACACTATGTCCACCAGTGAGTTCTTTTAATTAATTTTATAATTTTACGTGTTTTCCATAATGTGCACTTGTCACATCATAAGATATACAGAAATGGGGACAGTAAATTTTGTGACTGTTATCTCCTAATAGCTACTGACTTATCTCTCTGATGAGCCTCAAAAGACCAGGGGATTCAGAATTCGAAACTTTGGAATCTTAACCCTTCTCAAATTGATGAAATGCATTGTGTCAAATGCTAATGAATAAAGATGAAAAATATCTGAGTTCATCTTGATGCAAATAAAATTAAATCAATATATGTGCCTAGGCCAACATACCATAGTCTATGAAGCAATTTCTCTCCTCTGACCCATTATTATTATATTTTATTTGTACTGTAGATTTTTAATCATTATTGAAATCAGATTGGATTAGTCCTTCAGATTTGTTGAGTTTTTAATGGAACTGCAGAAACAAATGAAAGCATAGATTAAACCAACCCCAGGCGTGCTGAGCATTCTTTAATCTGTCATTTTCTCATGCATTCTGTGCTGGTTTGTATATTTATGTCCCCCAGAAAAAGCCATATTATTTAATGCATTCTTGTGGGGGCAGACATATTAGTGTGGATTGCGTTGGAACCTATTGCTTTAGTGTCCATGGAGATGTGCCCCACTCAACTGTGGGTGATGACTCTGATTGGATAATTTCCATGGTGGTGTGGCCCCACCCATTCAGTGTGGGCCTTGTTTAGTTTACTAGAGCACTGTATAAGAGCTCACACAGAAGGAGCTCATAGAGAGCTGGAGCTGAGACAGACATTTTGAAGATAGCTGCTGGAAGCTGATGCAGACATTTTGGGGAATGCCATTTGGAAACGCAACCTGGGATCAAGCAGAAGCTAGCCACATGCCTTCCCGGCTAACAGAGGTTTTCCGGACACCAATGGCCTTTCTCCGGTGAAGGTGCCCTTTGTTGATGGACACTTTATGGCCTTAAGACAGTAACTGTGTAATCAAATAAACCCCCTTCATAAAAGCCAGTCCATTTCTGGTGTTTTGCATTCTGGCAGCATTAGCAAACTAGAACATATTCCATCCATAAGAGGTTGCCAAGAAAGCAAATGCAACTACGGGCAATGTTAATAGAAAGAGGGTGTCCTAAAGCAGGGATGTTTTGCCATGTTATGCTCCAAGCATATCCTGGGGAGTTCTGTGCTCAGATGTGTACAGTATGTTAAGAAGCTGGGAGCCAAAGCAAGTCATAAGGAGAGAGGTCATTGTGTCTGGAAGCTCAAATTCTACTCATGAGGAAGGCTGGGAAGAGCTGGAGACCCTAGAAGTGAGAATGAATTCCCCAGAACACCTAGGAAGGACTTTCTTAAGAGAGGAGCTCAGCCTTGATATGAGATGTTCCTCAAAGTATAGACTTTGCAATAAGATTTCAGACCTTTGGCCTCCAGAGCTGTAAGACAATACACTTCTGTTCTTTGAGGCCACCCAGTTTATAGCGCTTTTTTTATGGCAGCCCCAGGGAACTAGCACACCCACTAAGGAGTGGAGTAGTGTTTTCTATTTAATGCAGAACCTTGGATCAGCTTACAGAGTCTCAGATTTGCAATTCATTTTAAATGGCTTCTTTTAACAAATTAGGTATGCAATATTTTGTCCAGTGCTTTGAAGGAGGAAAAAAAAAACCCAAAACATGTTTATATAGGTCAAAAAAAGAAATCATATTGTGGAAAGAAAAATACCAAATTCAGCATTTTATGAGGAATTCACATATGAACAACCAGATACAGTGCCAGCTTCAGTGGGAAATTCTGCATATTCTGAGATAATTTAAGTTCAGGCTACACTTTGCTTTCACTACATTGGGTTGCTTTGAAAGAAGAGATTTTACTTAAAACATCCAGGTAATTACAGTTGAGTAGATGTAAATTTACCATCCTTGGATTTGTTAACGGATGACAAAAATGTATACTTTCTCCTTCTGCTTTATTATACAACTTTAGTGACTTTGTATCCACAAACAAAGAAAATAAATGCAGGTTGTTCGCTTGTGAATTAAAATCTTTTGCCTTAGCAAGTTTGAACCAGAAGGAGACTGTCTCGGATGCTAAATGAGCTGTGTTGTGTTCTTTCACTGCAATTGCATGTTGTTTGACATTTTTTTCCCAAGTTTTCAATATTAATATATAATTCACAGACCGTAAAATTCATCCTTTTAAACTGTACATTGCAGTGATTTTTATTTTATTCACAAGGTTGAGCATTGATCACCACTAATTCCGGAACATTAAAAAAAATTTATTCTAGTAGCATACATACAACCTAAAATTCACCTTTTCAACCATATTCACAAATAGATTCTGGTGATATCAATTGCATTCACACTGTGCTACCATCACCATCATCCATTACCAAAACTTTTCCATCACTGCAAACAGAAATTCTATGCCAATTAAGCAATAATTTTCTATTTTCTATCCCCACCCTGTCCTCTGGTAACGTGTATTCTAGTTTCTGGCCCTACACATTTGCTTACTCTATTTCATATCAGTGAGATCATATAATATTTGTCCTTTTTATCTGGTTGATTTCACTCAACATGACGCCTTCAAGGTTTATTCATGTTGTCCCATGTACTAGAACTTCATTCCTTTTTATGGCTGCATAATACTCCATTGTCTGTTTATACCACATTCTGCTTATCCATTCATCAGTTGATGAACACTCAGGTTGCTTCCATCTTTTGGCAATTGTGAATAATGCTGCAGTGAATGTCATGCATAAATATTTGTTCAAGCGCCTGCTTTCAATTCTTTGGGGTATAGTACCTAGTATGGGATTGCTGGGTCATAGGGGAATTCTACACTTAACTTTCTGAGAAACTGCCCAATTGTTTTCCCACTGTTTGCTTTTGTTTGCATTCAATTTGCTTGGGATTTGAGAAAGGTATTCTTAGCACTAGAAGGTTTGGAGAAAAACTCTTGAGTCTTTCTATATGGACAACATGGATGTTTATTTTGCACACATAGATGCTTCTTTTGCCATAAATAGAGTGTCTCCTAGAACATATAGACAGAGCTTATATTCACAAATGTGTTAGAATATCCAGAACTGAAGCTCCCCAAGCATGTTCACCTCACCTGTTTCTTTTGGCTCTAGTGAGGCAGACTCCCTTTTTACGTCATTAAATAACATACGCATGTAGTCATTTTTGCAGATCTAAATTCCCAGGCTATGGGCAAGGTGAGGGGCTTTACACAGCTGCCCCTTTGGAAGCTGAATGCCTGCAAGCTTCTATCTGCCCCATGTCTGTGTGTGGGCAGTGCACGCTGTCAACAAACCTGTTATAAATGGTGAGAAAAAGACCATACCCACAGCAGATCTCGAAACTCCTTCATTCCTCATCAGCAGGTTTCTACGGGGAGGACACGCAGATTTTCCTAAACCAAGAGATGTTCCAGAGAGGGGGTCCTCATACATTCCATCGTTGTTCTCCACGAGAGAATGAACCCCGTCCTCTCCAAGTTCAATGAAGCCATCAAGGCCATCTGTCCTATCTCAGATCCATGTCTGGTCTTCATGATCATGAAATTGCAGGAAAAAATCATCTCTCATGGTTCTCTGACAGAAATGGAAAGGTTGGCTGAAAGGACAAAATCCCTCCATTGCAAGCGTGTGGCTCAGATAAGAAAGCTGTCTGCAGAGGGAGAAGCAAAACTCCAGAGAGGGGATAACAATCAATTGAAAACAAGCCCTGCATGAGTCAGAATTTCACAGGGGGTGGACTGATGTGCTAAGACTCTACAATAAAAATCAGTGACTGCTCACAAGTTTCCAAATGACTTTTTTTGCCACCAATTGGAAAGGGTCACATTTCAGTTTGTCATCTGGGGTTCTGAGAGTGTATGTGTGCATGTGATGAAGACAGATCCATTCTTGATTATCTTGTCCAAACTCTGGTCCCCTTTTTGATAGACTGTGATGGTTATAATCCATTGGCTTACCCCCCTCCCCACCCTCCAATGTGTTTTCCACCCTTCTCGGCCCTACATGGCTCACTGCCCCTTAAACTGACCTCTTCAGACCACATCTACAGGGCTCTCTGGCCCATTGGTTTCTTTCTAGTTGGGGTTGGGAAATGGGGCAAGGGTGGGAGATCAGAGGATGGGAGAGAAAGGCTCAGGAAGCAGCTGCCTGCCTCCAAGCTCACGGTGGAGCCCCTCTTTACCCCCAATCTCAGGTGAGATACCCCCTCTGTCCCCCTCAAGCTCATTGTTGGGTTCCCTCTTTACCCCCAAGCTCAAAGGGGCTAGCCCCTCTTTCCCCCAAGGCTTGCAGTGGTTAACCCCTCTTTTCTCTCAAACTCACAGTGGGTACCCTTCTGTGGGGACCCAGGGCTTGGAACCCCTCCCTTCCATGGTGAAAGTGAGTTATTTCATGGAGCCCTTCTTGACCAGACAGAAATTGAAAGTCATCAGACCTCCTCAAGGAAGCAAGTACATACAAACGGTATTGTAAACAAAGCATTAAAATTTCCTTCCCCTCATCACTGTTGATAACAAACGTCCACAGCCCTCTGTCACTAGATCCTGCCGAAACTCTGTTCTCACACCCTATGGAATGTCTTTGTCCTAACCCTTATACATCACCCCCTGGCAACCCCCACTGTTTGCAGAGTGCTAATTTCCAGCTTCCCTGACAGGCCATCACTGTGGAATCATCTCTTGTTTGTAAGTCCTAATTAAACTCATGTCTATCTGCGAGCCTGCATGGTCTTCAGTCTTGGGGCTGCGCTGGGTTGGAAAGCCCTCTGCACCCCCCAATCTCATGGTATGTATGCCCTCTGTCCCCCCAAGTTCATGGTGGGGCCCCTCTCTTTAACCTGAAGCTCACAGTGGGGCCCTCTCTGTCCACTCAAGCTCATGGTTAGGTTCCCTCTTTACCCCCAAACTCAAAGTGTGACCCCCTCTTTTCCCCCAAGCTCACAGTGGGGTCCCCCTCTGTCCCCTCAAGCTCACAATGGGGCCCCCTCTGTCCCCTCAAGCTCACAGTGGGATACCCCCTCTGTCCCCCCAAGCTCATGGTGAGGTCTCCCTCTTTCCTTTACATTGGGGGGCCCCTACAGAGTCCTTGTTCTTGAGTTCTGCAGCAACATCCCCTCCTCCCCTGGCCCCTTCAACCTCACAGCCCCCCCTTCTTTCAGCGCTGCACCCACCTTTGTGGTTTGTTCTACTGAGCTCTTCCCACTTGCACCACCTTCCTGCTATGCTGTGACTGATACCCCATCTGAACTCATTCTTTCCTGCTCGGGACTTGTGCCTGCTCACACTTTTCAGTGTACCCTTCAGCCATTTCATCCACAGAACACATATCCTCCAGAAATTCTCATGGGTCAATGTCCCTCAAAGAAAAATGTAGAAGAAAGGAGGCTGAGATATAAAACTAGCAAAATATCCCCTGTGGATGTTGTCTTTTTGATTTTGCAGATGTTATGCTGCAGTGGGAGCTCAGTGCCACTGAAAGAGGAAGGATTATTTGTCTTTCAATCCAATCCAAGCCAAACTGGGGAACCAGAAAATCAATGGAGGCACATACCCAAAATATTTAGACACCTACAGGCATAATTCTTGCCAAAAATCACAAGTTAAATATACTACCAGTAATAGCTGTAATCTTAAGAGGTTTCTTTAATGGATGCATGGAATTTTCACAGCTCATTTTCCAACCCTCCACTGAAGGTAAAGGTCAGTAATCAAATAATTAATGGCTTGAAGCAAATATCTGCCATTGTAATGAATCAGGTGCTTTGCACTCTTCCCAGCGAGGAAGTCATGCTTTAGAAAAAACAGGTATCTGATAAAAAACAAACAAACAAACAAACAAACAAAAATGGTGAGTTTATATTTCCAAATGTGTTGGGTAAATGCTTATTTTCTCTGTCTCCAGACCCTGGGAAGGTACATGAAGAAAGAAGAAGAGGCTGTGGGGACAGGGTCTCTTCCTTCTTTGCCCCCTTCTCCAACCCACCCCATATGTGCATGCAGATTTCTGAGGGGAGAGTAACATGGATTGAACTGTTTGCCCCAGTTTGAATGTGATCTTGGTCTCGATCACCATTCTGGTGGATGTGGACCCATTGTAAATAATATCTCTTAAAGATGTTTCTTCAGTTAAGTTGTGGCCCCACTGACAGGATGGGTTTTAATCCAAATTACTGGAGTGGTTTATGAGCAGAGTGAAAATCAGATGGAGAAGTGGAAAACCAGAAGTCAACAGAACCCAGAAGAGAGAGGAGTAGATGCCGCCATGTGATGGAGAAACCAAGGACCAAGGATGTGCTGGTTTGAATCCATTATGTCCCCCCAAAAAGCCATGTCCTTTATTGCAATCTTGTGGGGGCAGACTTATTAGTCTGTTGATTAGGGTGGAAACTTTGATTGGGTTGTTTCCATGGAGATGTGGAACCCACCCATGTATGGTGGGTCTTGATTGGTTCACTGGAGTAGTTAAGAGAGCTCAAGAGCCAACACAGATGCTGAGGGTGACACTTGGAGATGCAGAGAGAAGGATGTTTGCAGATGCTAAGCTAAGAGATGAAGGCCATAGTTTGCTCCAGAGAAGCTAAGAGAGGACCCCCAGATACTTAAAGAGAAATGTCCTGGGAGAAAGAAGCAAGGGCATACAGGAGCTGAGACAGAGGAATGAAGAGAAAAGCCCAGAGACATTTTGGAGAAAGCCGTTTTGAAAACACAACCCAGGAGCAAAGGACCAGCAGATACCAGCCTCGTGCCTTCCCAGCTGACAGAGGTGTTCCGGATGCCATCAGCCTTTCTTCAGTGAAGGTATCCTCTTGTTGATGCCTTAGTTTGGGCACTTTTATAGCCTTAGAAATGTAAACTTGTAACCTAATAAATCCCCTTTATAAAAATCAATCCACTTCTGGTATTTTGTATAATGGAAGCTTTAGAAAACTGGAAAAAGTCTCACCATCAACCAGCCCCAGAATGCCACAATCTTTGGGAAGAAATGATCACCTTGCTTAAACCTTGATTTTGGACTACTCCTATCTTCAAAATCACAAGCCAATAAATTCCCATTGTATGCTATTTATTTTAGTGGCTAGAAAACTAAATCATCAGGATATACCTGAATTCATCTGCTCCCAATTTAAACAGAGGGAGAGATAAACTGACAATTACACAATTCCATTCTGGTTTAAAATATAAAATATTTGAATTCCTCAAATAGTTTTAAACTAATAGCTTAAAATCTACTGCAAATAAAATTGAGAGACATGGTGAGTATGAAATTGAACTTTCAATTGAAGAAGACTTTGAGAAAGTAGACAGCATGCATTCAATGATAGCCAGATGTTTCTGCAAAATGCACCAGGATTTTCTTTAAGAAAATTTTACAGGAGATTAGTGTCAGGATGAGAAGTCTGAAGTGGTCTGCAGGGATGGTTCCTTCTGATCCTCTAAAGGAGACACCATTCCTTGTCTTTTCCAGCTTCTAGAGACTGTCTGCATTTGTTGGTTCATGGCCACTTCATTTTCAAAACCATGAACACAGCATCTCTCATTGACTTCTGCTTCTTTTCTCACATCTTCTCTCTCTGACCCTCTTGCCTCCTTCTTTAAGGGCTTATGCTTGTGATTGCATTGAGTTCACCCAGATAATCTGGCTGATTTCCCATCTCAAGGTCCTTAATTTATATCTGCAAAGTCCCTTTGCCATTAAGGAAACATATTCGCAGTTTCCAGGGATCAGGACATTGAAATCTTTGGGGAACATCACTCTCCCAACCACAACCACCTTGAGAATCTGAATAAAATAAGTGGGCAGAATTTGTTTCACCAAAAGATAATGACTTTTCTGGTGTTATATGAGTGCTTTCTGGCTGATGAATTTTAAAGCCTATTTAAATGTTAAAGCATATGATGTCACAACAAATGTGACATCATAATGTGTGTGACATCATGTGTGTGATGTCACATGTGACAGCATAATGCATGTGAACATATCATGTGTTGACTGCTCAAAAAATCATGATTACAGACTGAGACCAATATTGAGGATGGCGTTTGTATGTAATTTTTTAAATGAAAAAGAAATAATTTCCCTTCTCTTTCAAAGGACAACTTGATGAACAAATGAGCTACAAAAGAGGAAAGTCAAGCATGTAGAATTTATTTTGCAGTAACTGTGTGCTTCATATAGCAGAATAAGCAGCTGATAAAAGCTGTTCATATGGAAAGTGAATGTTTCATTCTGCATGTGGCTGAAATTCAAAGTAATAAATGTAGCAACCACTCTAACTTGTAATATGCATGATTATGTTGATACAGATAGAGGTTTTACGAACATATCTGGCAAGATAAATATCCAAAGAATGGCTAAATTGTAAGTGAGATCTACAGTTCAGCATTTTAGCAAAAGGATCCATTCTAAGTACTGATCTGTGATCTGATATTTTTCTTTTTTTCTCTTTTGCATGTATCTGTCAAATATTTGGTGTCTAATATGCAAATTAAGGGAAGAATAATAAGTTGGTGAGGGAGGGAGGAAGGTAGGGGTGGAGAGACAGAGAGACAGACAGACAGGCATAACTAGACAGAGATAGATAAAGACAAGATGGATAAATAATACAGACAGACAGACATAGGCCAATATATTACATATAGTCTACAGTCTGTATATAAATCATGTTTCCAAGGCCACTTTTTGAATAAATGATTAATGTTTTCCTTATTGACTTGTAAAGTTAAGTATATCCAGCCCAACTTCCCAGTATGCTATACAACACTTGAAATTTAAGAACATTTGGAGAATTTGGCATGCTCTCTTGGCCACAGCACTGGCCAATTTCAGTCCAAATGTCAAGAGTTGAAGGTGAACTTGGTGGAGCACACAGACCCAAAGCCTCTGCCAACAGTGACACAGATGCTGCATTGAGTCCAGAATCGAGATCAGAGGTTGTAGACGGTGGGTGGATCTGTGAGATTCAGAGTCTGCCATGGAAAGCTTCACTGGGGCTCATGAAGAGATGGACAGTGAGACTTGGAATCCAAGATAGAGAACCTGTAGGTCCAGTTAAACTCTCCTTAAGGTCATTTAAGAAAGCACAGACTCTGTTGGACACAAAACATCAGCCTTGGGGACTCTGACATCTGGCCCGTGCAACTGATACCTAAAAATACTTTACTAAGGATTCTGGGAAAGGCACGCTTGGCTTACATGAACAAGGCAAGCCCTGAAGTACAGAGGATTAGAGAGAGAACAGGTATTGGATCTCCCTTATTTCCTTCCATGAACTGGATGGTAGCCTCAAACACAGAGAATGAGAGGGAAGACAGTAAGTATTGGATCTCACCCACCATTTCCAAGATGCTTAAAGCTCTTAAGATGCATCTTTTCCCTGAACCTTACCTCCATGCTGATCTGTGCAGTCCCACGATTTCCATTTTACACATAATAAAATGGATCTCCAGCAAGGACCAAAGTCCTGCGCAGACACAGAGAATGTGGTTGGTTGGGCTGATGCAGGCTTGCAGGTTGTGGGCTGGTACTGGCCTGGGGAAATCAAAATGGAAGCTCAGAGAGATTAAAGAACTTGGTCAACAAGATGCCATAACTTACATAATATGCTCTCTCAGCTGCCAGAGACAGGGTACCCTACCTGCTCCCTGTTTAGAAACAAAATCCATGAATTGTAAGGAGTGGTACTTTTTGTGTATCACCCCCTTAATATTTTTGTTGCCAGCATTTTAGTTACAAGCACAATTTCAATGTTACTGTGTTTATCTCAGATGAATCTGCTCTGCAGATGATAACATCTGGATCCAAGAGCTAAATGAAGGAAGATGTGTTTAAGGCAATGATGAGATAAGGTTCTTTGAAGGAAATGATAGAAACAAGGCTAGTGCTACCTAAAAACAAATTTAACAGAGTTTTTTTTTTTTTTCAATCTAAGTGCATTCCATTTTCCAGTATTTTCTTTTTACAATAATATCACTACTCCAATGCACACTCCGGATGTTTCTCTTCTTGCTTTCATATTTAATAAGAATGGACAAGCCATCTTGATCTACTCAAGTTCAATGCATGTGCATGCGAATTTTAAAGACACACATGGCTATTTCATTGGCAAAGATTTGGTGTCATGTCTTGGAATCAGCCAATATAAGCATATCTCAGGTGTGGGAGGATTGAGATGCAGCCAAATATCTTTGCCCGCGAATGTGTATGTTGGCTTGTTACACTTACAGACACTCCATTTCTTTTAAAAGCTGGTAAAATAACATTTAAAATAAGAAAATTCTGAGTGTTTTTTAAAGTAAATTTGCTGCAAAGGCAGCAAAGAAGAAGTAAAAAGAGGGAGTCGATTATCTGAGGGATTTCAGAAAATATAGAGTGAGTTTGGATCC
>ABVD02264857.1:0-10203 GCA_000164785.2 Choloepus hoffmanni
GTCTTCCAATCTCTCACAGGTGGGAGATCTAGTTCATGTGATTGATAACTAATGAGGAGAAGGGAGGTGGGATAAGGAGGTCACTGCAAAAGGGAAGGTCTATTAACCCCCAGCTCTCTGCAGCCACAGCCTCCCGGGCCTGCTGGACTTTCCTGGGATGAGCCAATGCTGTCCCCAAGTAGAATAGTTGATAACATGACATTTCTCTCACCCTTTTTCTTAAATTATTTTAAAGATATTGAGACTGTGCATCATCCCCCAACCCTCAGGGAAATTTAATTCTTCTCCAAATAAGAAAGAATTAATGAGGCAGCACACTAATATGTGTGTGTGTGTGTGTGTGTGTGTGTGTGTGTGTGTGTGTGTGTGTGAAGTTAATGGTTGGACATCTATTAGATAGTCCTAATAATTTAATTTCTTTGTACATGTAAGCAGTTTTAAATCATCAAATATTATGGAATGATAATGGCAAACACCTAAATCTATGAAAAAGTATCAGATTTCTCTACTCTGCTCATGTATAAATCCTCAAATACACAAAAGGGCTTGAAAATGCCCCCGTAAGATGAATGCACCAGTGGTGGTGACATCCTCAAATCATTCCAATACTCCCTTTCTTCATGTCATTTGGTTTGGAAAAAAAAATCTTCCTTTCTTATCTCTGAGGCCTAAACAAAAACCCGGTTTTCTGTCAACTATGATCTTTATTAAGTGTAATAAAATCAAGGTCTGAATTCTACTTAACATCTACATGTTTACTGATATATAACCAGACATGTAGAAAAATGCAGAAACTTAAACATTCAGCTCAATGAAATGTCATAAAGCAAACCTGCACATGTATCATCAAAGCCAAGAAATAGAACAAATGCCTTTATCCCTGCTTGAATCACCTCCTAATAATGCTCACCCTTCCCAAAGGCAACCAATATACAGAATTAAAAAAATATAACTCAGACATCTCCTTTTTTTTTTATTTAATATAAATGGAATCATATAATATGCATTGTTTATTGGTTTTCATATTTCGCTGAATTTTATATTTGGGAGAGTTTTCCATATCGTTGCATATAACTCATTTATTTGTATAGCGATACAGTATGACTTTTTATCATTCTGACAAAGATTATGTATCCATTCAACCTTGGATGGTCTTTTGGGTTTCCCAGTTGGGGTTCCTACAATGTTGCAATGAGAATTCACATGCATGTCTCTTGGTACGTGTGTACGTGCATTTCTGGTGACAGCAAACCTAAGAACTGAGCTGCTGACACACTGAGCATGCATATGTCAACACATTAGTTCCTGCCAGAGAGCTTTACTCAGATGGTTGTACCGGTTTATATCCCCATCACCTGCTTCCACTGAGTGGGAGATGGAAAATCAAGAACCTGCTGTTTCCTCTGGACATCACTTGATGGGGGATTAGAGCGCTGCTGCATACTGTCATAGGGCAGGGGGCTGGGGTGGAAAATCAGCTCCCTGCTCAGCCCCACTGAAGCTGTGGTGGTGGTGGTTGGAGGTGAAGGATGGTTGTCCTTTAGTATTTTACCGGACTAGAGCAGATATTGCCAATAAATATTTCTGTGCTTTAGACTACACTGTTGTAGGGGGAACAGGCTATTTTGGAGCTTTTTTTCCCCTGTGTCTTTTGGAAGTCTGTTTTGGAGGCTTCTGGGGCACCCTATCTAGGAGAGATGGAAGACAAAGGGAAAACAAACCCAATGAATACACTGCTGGGTGATTTTGCATGTCCTTCCTTCTTTCAGAATTTTCCTATGTCCTGTTTGTTGTTTTATGTCCAGAGATTTGTTAACTCTAAGGGGAAAGATCTGGGAGCAATGGGGCTGCTCCATCTTGGCGAGAACCAAAAGTTTCCATCTCTCTCTTTTTATGAAATGTATCTTCTTTTTCTCCAATCACAGTCTTCATTGCATCAGGCTTGAGCCATTGTAACCTCATAGTTTTGAACTCCTGCTGCATTCACTTTTGCATTTTCCATGTTTTCTCACATTGTGAGAATTTAGTAAAGAATTCTTGAATTAATATGAGTTTTCTTAATGTTCCTTCAATATAGGAGTTACACAGATTTTTAAAGCACACACACACACACACACACACACACACACACACATTTGGACAACAGCCATAAAAATCCTACATTTTCACTGATAATTCCCAGACAGGATCATAAGATAATTCACATGGAACATGAAAACTTTATAGTCAGAAACATTATTGACTACTTTAAAATGTTCCATTTCTGCACAGAGGAAGGTAGAGAGCAGGAAGGGGGAGAGGAGGGTAAATCCATGGAGATAACGAGGACAGTTCAAAGGGGCAACATCAATACTTTGATCTCAGAATCAGATGGATCTGTATCTGAGTTCATCTTCCCTACTTGTCAAATAATTGTATATAGGCTCAATTTCTTCCCGTGTAGAAAGAGAATAAATCACACATGCCACAGTTTTCTTTTCCAAAGCCATTCCCCTCCCCAGCCATCTCCCCCCAACTTTACTACTGTGCATAAGATTCTTGGCAGAGGCACTAATGGCAACCAGCACTGTAGAAGAAGGGGAGAAGTAAATATGTAAAGCATCTTCCTAAAATAGGCAAATTGTACCAACATAAATTCTTCTCTAAGACTCTTCCCCAACAGTTTGAGAATGAAAAACATCTTGTGTTTTACAATTGTATTTTTATTACAAAAATAAGCAACTCTATAAAAAAATGAGTGCTGCAAAACCCTTTCTCTAACAGTTCACTCATGTAGTCTGGGAGGCTTTATCACAGCACTGATAACAAAGGGAAAGCTAGGCTCATTTCCAGTACCTTAACGAATTTCTCCAGCTGCTATGATTCATACAGTATCCTTAAATAGGAAGATAAACTTACTCTGAAATATCTATGCTGAATTTTATCTTCTGGCTAGTCTTCTGTAGTGCACACTTACACATTTTCTTGCACGGCATCTTATAGCATGTAAATTATGACAACTGAAAAAGTGTATGTACTCATAGTGCTGTCGGCTTTCCCATGGTTATGCAAGCTGTCTTGCACCCAATATTGTGAGGGTCTGAATAAACACCTACAGGTCACCTGACAATGTTTTACTTGCTACATTATTAATAATTGCAAGAGTAATTTTTAAGATGCTTTTCTGGTTTAATATTCTTTTTCTCCTTCCCCTAAAAATGCCCAAACATAAAAGAGAACAATAAATACTCCAGGCTATAATAAAAACTTAATTTGCTCATTCTAAATGTAAACTTGCATAGATTGCAGAGATAAAATTGGCATTTTAATTATAGATTGCAAAGAAAAATGGCCATATTTCATTGAATATTTCCAAGTTATTGCATTTAAATGGTGTTGCACATGGAGTAGCCCAATCAGTCATTCCTGGAGGCTTGATGATCTTGGATAAATGTGGAAATTTGCACTTCTAAATAATTAGTTTAAATATCATTAAGCCTTTTAAAATCCATTTCTGCTTATTATAGTTTACATATTAAAATGTATTTACTGAGGTTTTGGGTTACTTCAAGTATGAGAGGATAAGGCCAGGCAAAAGACTAAAGATAAATTAAGCTACAATTATCTCAACTGATGGCATCCTCCAACTACTTGCCCATCTGATTTTGCTGCTTTTCGCTCTGTCTTGTGGCCACATTTACATTGTTCTATAGTATATAGAGTCTAGAATCTGTGTAGTGTGGAATAGGGTCTACCTTATTTTGGGACACATGCACCATGATAAAAAAAAATTATGAAGAGTTTTGCAAGTGAAAATGTGCTCAAGAATACTGAAAATACTTGAGGCTCTTCTTCAAGTGGTCAAGTTTTGCTTGCACAACTTAGTATATGTTTCTATTTTTCTGAAATGCACAACCAGTGCTGTCCCTCACGACTTAATCACTTCTGGCTCAGAATGACAAAACGTCCAAGCTGCCCCTCGGATTTTTAACTATAAATCCAGGAAAGCATCAAAAAATGTAAAAGCTCACAAACTTCCTAACTTTTTGCTGAAGCTATATGGGAGGAATTGGTAGATGGAAATAAAATGATAAAACTTTGTTCCGGTTTCATCTCATTAATATTACACTGCCTTCAATGAATGAAAACTTTGCTTCCAGTGACTATATTCATAAACTTACTGTCTATCCCCATCAGAAGTGTTCTGATTATGAAATTTGAGGTCAAAATCAGCAGTTATCAAAGTGTTAGCCACAGATACCTGGGGGGCCCAAAGCCTTTATGGAGAATTCACCAGGGCAGGATTATTTTTATAACAACACTTGTTTGCAGTTTTCTCTAAATTGACATTTTTTCTGAGGCTACAGAAGCAATGGTGGGTGAAACCGCTGAAACCATAGCACAAATCATGACAGTGGCAGCAAACTGTGGGTAGTTGTTATATTCTTAACCACGATCCACTTGGAATGAGAAAAGAAAATGTAATACCAATTTCATTTAAGGATGTCCTTGATCTTGATGAAGCAGAAAAAGTTATCAATTTTTTTTCAAGATGTCTTTGAGTATATGTCTTTTTGATATTTGGTGTGACAAAAATGAGACTACAACACATAAAATACTTCTGCCACCAATGATTGCTTTGAAAAGCACATATGAAATTGAGTCATAAAAAAAACTAGTTGCTTTTTTGATGGGGCACCAATTTTTACTTCAAAGAACAAAGGGCAGACAAACTAAGGTTATTAAGACTTGAACATGTGCAGGAAGTTTCTTGAAAACGAATAAACCAAGTCTGCTACTTTCAATAAGTCAAAGGACTATGTTTGTTATGAATGATAAAATAATAGCTTTCATGGGGAAAAAAAGTGGAATTTTGGAAAACCTGAAGCAGCCACCATGAGCCTGCTGCCTCTAAAAATGTACGGCTTTTCTGGGAAATTATTGTTATTATTAAAGAACGTGATTTTTTTAATATTTTTTTTGAATTATGTCAAAATTTGGAAGAGATGAATAAATCAGTGTACTGATATTTTCCAAAACATTAATGCATTATATTAGAAAACCATACATGGGTAAAAGAATGTATTCAACATGCAAATTAGACTAAAGATTTTAATGTAACTGAATTTAAAAAGTTCATTGATAAGGTTTTAGAGTCTACATTTTTCCTTAACGTTAAAAACCCAGCAACGGTTCATTTTTGGTATAGTCTCAAATAAGAATATCCACAATAATCTGAAAAGGCTATTAAAATATGCCTTCCCTTCCTAACTACAAATCTATGTGGGGCTGGATTTTCTTCTTATACTTCACTGAAAACAATGTTTGTAACAGATTGAATGCCAAAGTAGAAAAACAAAACCAGCCATCTACTATTGGACCAGACATTCAAGAGGCTTGTAAAAATGTGAAACAATACCAGTCTCTCACTTTTATTGTTTTTTGGAAATAATATTTATTTTAATAACTATTAGTAATTTTAACATGTAATAGATTTATTATTTACAAATACATACATATAAAATTTCTTAATTTTAATTTCAAATACAGTAAATATGAAAAATTACAATCCATGGAAACAAAATCTCTTTAGTACCTCAATAATTTTAATAATGTAAAGTTTGGGGACCACTGGCCTATAAACAAATGGCTGGCCCTAAAAAGGAATTAGAGAACCTAGCATTCAAATGAGATGAGGAGAGTTCTCTTTCCCATATCAGAGAATATGCCTCCATTTGACCATGTTCCTCTATATTCAAAGAGACTATAAGTCAAAGAAAATCCTGGGGCAGAAAGTAGGAAGATGCATCCCACCACTAACAAACAGCAAAAGGTGGAGAAACAGACACACGTTATGTCCCAGGTATTATGTTTTATGGATTCCACTGATTTAGACTTACACAAGACCAGATTATCTAGAAGGCTAGAGGTATAAGTAGAGCATAATGCCATTTTGTGGAAATAAAAATAAAAATAGATGAAATGTGTAAAAACATGTTAGAAAACGGAATTTGAATGATGAGTCTGCACACCCCCTTTCCCTTTCCGTGTCAGAGCAGAGCAGAATATACGATCAACACATGATGAAAAAGCAAGGAAAAGAAATGGATAGAAATGCATCATTTCTATAGATAAATTTCACATTGGTGCTAATACAATTTTTCCCAAAGACATAAAAAAGGAGACTATGGAACTTTTGAAAAATACAGTAAATGGAACTAACTAAAATCATTGGTAGGAAACAATAATACAAAAATAATCTACTCTGGTGGGGAGAAGAAATTTCCAGGTTACTGGCCTTTCCCACAGAGTTAAAAGGATTCATAGTCATGAAAAAATACAAGTAAAATAGACACTAATAAATGGGAATATAAAATAAACATGAGAATAATATTTAGATGGATAAAAATATCAAGAAAAGAAAAAAGCATAGAGGCAGATTTAATCCACATCATTGACAACAAATTATAAAAACGATGCTAAATTTAATAAACTATATTACATGCAGAATCATTTTGAGAAAATAGGCAGAATACAGAATCAAAGTTAGATACACAGATTAAGACAGATTAAAGATAATTAATATATGAATCATTTGTTACACAAATAAAAGAACCAGAACAAATAGAAAAGAAACAATTTTAAATATAAAACAGGACAGTTTCCTGAACTGAGGGCTTGCCTGATAACCCTAATATGTTTCAAATAAAATCAGTAAAAGGAGACATCATCACATCCAGAAACATGCATACAATATTTTTAAAGATAAAAAGAGGCATTCCTGGAAGCATTCAACTAAGACATCCGTAAAAATCCATCAGGAAGTCATGGAAACTAACTAAACACAGCCTTCACCTCAGCAACAATAAATAACAGTGATTTGCGTATAAAATATGTGTGAATCTGAAACTGTAGTTTAAAACAAATATCTGTGACTCAAAACTTTCTTCCTGGGAAAGTAATCTTTGATTCTCTTTAATATGTTTCTGGAAAATGATCTCCAAACAATGATGAGATGAATCAAAATTGAGAAGTCCAGTTTGAGGTCTTCATAATGGCCAGCATTTGTACAAAATTACTGTGTGCTAGGTACTCTTCTAAATAACTTACAGTGCCTAGAACAGTACACACACACACACACAGCATTGTTATGAGATTTCAACAATTATCTTTGCATATATTTAAATATATATTGATGTATATATTTACATATATACATATGTATATGTGTATTCGAATATATCAATATTGAATTCTCATAAAAGAACTCTATGAGGAAAGCATTGTTATCATCCCCTTTTTATAATTTAGGAAACCAAAGCACAGCAGGATTAAGAAAGTTGCTTTAAGTTCCACAGTAAGTAGCGGAACAGGAATTGAATCATAACATTCTGGTTTTGTAGTCCAAACTGTTGACCACACCACCTGCCTACCTTACATATGCAATGACATAGTGCACAAGCTCAAGATATGAGAATAGAAGAAGATTAAAGCAGAAATACAATTATATCATTGCTGTACATTTAATTATCTACTACCATGAAAACCACTCCTCTTTGCATGTGGGTGAATCCATCCCATCTTCATATTAGGAAGCACATAATAACCTCCTGTCCTGTAGAAGGAAAGTTGAAGCTTTGGAAAGAAATGAAGGGTGATTCTCTTTCCCCTTGTCAGGTGAAGTATTAAGGGTGGCATACTCTGAAGAGACAGCAGCATTTCAATCCCTTCAGGACGTAAACTACATAGTTAAAGATTTGGAGCGATAATGATTTAATAGCAAATTTTATTATTCATCACCCAGTATATTTTTAAATGGAATGAGAAATAAGTCATCTAAAAATAAACAAGTTTGTAAAAGAATGTGAATCCACCAGAAAAGTAGAGTAATGTTGGCCAAATTTTAAGGATGACAAATATTGGCAAGGATGCTGGTAGATTGCTTTAAGCTTCCCAAATCCTCAGTCCTCTCTGTGTCCACATCCATTGTCAGGTGACTTTCTGGTTAGTCTCACTAAGGTTAGAGCCTATTTCTCCTCCACAGTGTTGTTAGGCTCAAATGCATGAATTGCTGTGGTCAGTGGAACAAGGGTGAATGTGACAGAGCCCCAGTTCTGCTCCTAGGACTTAGAGCCATCAAGTGTCCCCATTTATGTCCCTTGCCTTTCTGCCAATGCCATGGGAATAATTGACTTTCTGGTCTCCTGACCCCAGAAGAATGTAAGAACATAGGAGAAGTACCATAGCCAACCTGTAGACAAGTAACATGATATCAAATGCTTTGTTGTTTGTCTCAGAGTACCAAAGTTGTGTGTTACATAGCATTTTTCTGTCAATAATTGCCTGATACAGATGTGGAATGATCATCTATTGTTAATGTAAACTTAAATTGGTTCAATAACTTTGTAAACCATTTTGACATGGTCTACTATATGGGAAAACACAAGCACCTTCCAACTCAACAATTCCACCCCTAGGTATATGCTCCAGTTTGCTAATACTGCCCTTATGCAAAACACCAGAAATGGATTGGCTTTTATAAAGGGGGTTTATTTGGTTACAAAGTTACAGTATTAAGGCCATAAAGTGTCCAAGGTAAGGCATCAACAATAGGGTACCTTCACTGCAGAAAGGCCATTGGCATCCGGAAAACCTGTTGGGAAGGCATGTGGCTGGCATCTGCTTGCTCCCAAGTTGCCTTTCAAAATGGTGTTCTCCAAAATGTCAGCTTCCAACACCCATTTTCCAAAATGTCTGTCTTAGCTGCAGTTCACTGAGTTCCTTCTGTTTGTCAGCTCTTTTATATGGCTTCAGTGATTTAGTTAAGACCCACCCTGAATGGGTGGGGTAACACCTCCATGGAAATTATCCAGTGGAAGGTCTTGCCCACAGTTGACTGAGTCACATCTCGATGGAAACACTCAATCAAAAGGTTCCAACCTAATCAACACTAATACGTCTGCCCCCACAAGATTGCATCAAAGAACATGGTGTTTAGGGGGACATAACACATCCAAAATGGCACAGTATATAATTTGGAGATGTGCATACTTATGTGAAAAAATAATCTCATAGCGTTTTTCATAATAGCACAAAATAGTAAAAAAATTTCTACCAATAGTAGAATGGGTAAGTAAGTGCTGAAACATTATACATCAGTGCATATGAATGGACCTCAACTACATAAAATGACAATGGGTGAATCTCACAAACATAAAGTTGCATCAAAAACAAACACAAAAGAAGACATAATGAATTATTACTTTCATAAATTTTTAAAGGAAGTAAAATTAAACTAGTTTTTAGGATGCATTTGTGGGTTATAAAATCATGATGGAAAGCAAGGAAGATATTACCATAAATGCCAGGGGATAAAGGGGTAAAATCATAATTGAGAAAGGGCATTTAGGTAGCTTCTGTGTTGCTGGCAATGTTATACTTAACATGGGTGATTCCTTTATGATGATTCAGGAACCTGAATATTTATGTTGTGTGTATGTTTGTCTATATATTTTAAAGTTCAAAATAAAAGGATTTTTTTGTTTGTTTTTGAAGAAGAAAGTAGCAGTTAGTTCTGTAGATTGTCACCTTGAACCTGCCAACTGTAGTCAGCAATCCCTTCTCTTCTGTAGATGTGTAGAGAAGCACTGCCAGAAGAAAGTAAAGCAGAAGATCAGGAGAAACTGGAGGAAAGTGCACCAAATTGGAGAGGGTTGGGTGAAATGATTGACTCAAGCCATTCTGGGACAGTCAAATCATAGTTCCCATGCAGCTTTCAGAGCCCCAACAGCCTTTTCAGAGAGATAACGAATTCTTCTTGTGTGTGTGAAAGAACCTGGGGATATTTAACACTGTGGCATCACCAAAACTAGGCCAGAGAGGCTCACGGTCAGCACGCACCAGGCTTGGAATCAATGCTGTAGTCTTCCCTTCCACTCCCCACTTACTCCTAAATGTAGAGGGATGCACAATTACCACTGGATAATTCAAGAGAGACTTTAAAATAAAGGTGGAAATCACAGCATATAAACACACACAGGCAAATAGGAAATAAAAACAACTCTGAGAAAACAGTGACTTCATATATAGATTTTTTTCTTAAAGCCACTTATTTTTTTTTTAATCCTAGAGTTGAAGATTCAAAATTCATGAAACAAGAACCAATGCAATTATAAAGGAATACTGAGAGAACAAAAAGAGCTTTTGGAATTCTATAGCAAAACC
>KN182867.1:1229-63237 GCA_000164785.2 Choloepus hoffmanni
GAAATGAAATGAGCTTCAGTGGCAGAAAGATTCCAAAAGGAGCTGAGAGGTCACTCTGGTGGGCACTCTTACGCACACTTTAGACAACCCTTTTTAGGTTCTAAAGAATTGGGGTAGCTGGTGGTGGATACCTGAAACTATCAAACTACAACCCAGAACCCATGAATCTCGAAGACAGTTGTATAAAAATGTAGCTTATGAGGGGTGACAATGGGATTGGGAAAGCCATAAGGACCACACTCCACTTTGTCTAGTTTATGGATGGATGAGTAGAAAAATAGGGGAAGGAAACAAACAGACAAAGGTACCCAGTGTTCTTTTTTTACTTCAATTGCTCTTTTTCACTCTAATTATTATTCTTATTACTTTTGTGTGTGTGCTAATGAAGGTGTCAGGGGTTGATTTCGGTGATGAATGTACAACTATGTAATGGTACTGTGAACAATCGAAAGTACGATTTGTATTGTATGACTGCGTGGTATGTGAATATATCTCAATAAAATGAAGATTAAAAAAAAACAGCATGGTACTGGCACAAAGATAGATGTATTGATCAATGGAATTGAATTGAGAATTCAGAGATAGACCCCCAGATCTATGGTCAACTCATCTTTGATAAGGCCCCCAAAGCCACGGAACTGGGACATAGTCTTTTCAACAAATGGGGCTGGGAGAGTTGGATATCCATATCCAAAAGAATGAAAGAGGACCCCTACTTCACACCCTACACAAAAATTAACTCAAAATGGGTTAAAGACTTCTACATAAGAGACAGTATCATAAACCTCCTAGAAGATAATGCAGGGTAACATCTTCATGACCTTGTATTAGGAGGTCACTTCCTAGACCTTACACCCAAAGCACAAGCAACAAAAGAAAAAATAGATAAATGGGAACCCCACATACTTAGAAGTTTCTGTACCTCAAAGGAATTTGTCAAAAAGGTGAAGAGGCAGCCAACTCAATGGGAAAAAAATCTTTGGAAACCATGTATCTGATAAAAGACTGATATCTTGTACATATAAAGAAATCCTACATTTCAATGATAATAGTACAGACAGCCCAACTATAAAATAGGTAAAAGATATGAAAAGACAGTTCTCTGAAGAGGAAATACAAATGGCCAAAAAAACAGGTGAAAAAAATGTTCAGCTTCACTAGCTGCTAGAGAGATAAAAATTAAGACCGCAATGAGATACCATCTCACACCAATTAGAATGGCTGCCGTTAAACAAACAGGAAACTACAAACGCTAGAGAGGATGTGGAGAAATTGGAACTCTTATTCCTTGTTGGTGGGACTGTATAATGGTTCAGCCACTCTGGAAGACAGTCTGGCAGTTTCTTAGAAAACTAGATATAGAGTTACCCTTCGATCCAGCAATTGCACTTCTCGGTATATACCCAGAAGATCTGAATGCAGTACCTCGAACAGACACCTGCTTGCCAATGTTCATAGCAGCAATATTCACAATTGCCAAGAGATGGAAACAACCCAAATGTCCTTCAACAGATGAGTGGATAAATAAAATATGATATATAATCACGATGGAAAACTATGTGGCAGTAAGAAAGAACGATGTCATGAAACATGACAACATGGATGAACCTTGAAGACATAATGCAGAGCAAAATAAGCTAGGCACAAAAAGAGAAATATTATATGCTACCACTAATGTGAACATTGAAAAATGTAAAATAAATGGTTTATAATGTAGAATATAGGGGACCTAGTGATAGATAACAATTAGTGACAGGGGAACAAAAACCTAATAAGAACAGATAAGTTATTGTGGGTAAATTTAATGTTCTGGGAATGCTCAGGAATGACTACGGTTTGTTAGTTTCTGGTGGGTATAGTAGGAACAAGTTCATAGAAATGTTGTTATCTTAGGTAATCTGTCTTTTATATTCCTTTGCTGGGTTATAGTCTGTATAATTTCTTGGGGTAGAGTAGGAACATGTTGAAAGTAATGTAGTCATTTTAGGTTAGTTGTCTTTTTCTTATTCCCTTGTTTTGTTTTTTTTTTGAAATTTTTTATTGTATGTTTTTTAAAATTTTTTATATAGTTAATAGTTAATTTAAAAAAATGAAAAACTATAAATGTAAACTAGCCTGTTGTCTAAAAAAAAATCTGAAAAACTTTCTGAAAACTTCAAATTTATAAAAATGTTCAAAAATCTAGTCTTAACTTTTAAGTTTACTTAAAAACATTCAAGTTATTCTTTCCTCCTGCTGCCCTTCTGAGGAAATGTGAAAAATCTGAGCAAAGGTCCAAGAACATGCAAATAAATTGCAAAGAAAACAGCCCACATGATACAGGGCTGGAACTGAAGCAGTCCCTAGCACAAACCCTGTCTAAAACTATCAGAGGGAAAAACAAAATTTGAAAGCAAGGGACCGTATAATTACTTGCCTAACAAAAAGGATTTAAAAATGTATTATTCAGCCTGTAAACATTTACCAATATAAACCCAGACTCTGAGGGGAAAAAAAAAAACAAGTCCTATTAAAAACCTAGTTTATAGGACAGTCAGCTTCACACATTAAAAAAAAAAAAAAAAAAAAACCTGCAACAAATGTCCTCAAAACCTCAAACACCCGTAAATAACTTTATAAATACTGACTTTTCTGCCTTTAACAACTGGGACCAGACTGCAGAGGAGGAGAGAGCAAGGAGGGACAAAAGCGAGGCAAGGCTCATAGCTTTAACTTTAAAGGGTAATTAGCCACCTCAAGGTCACTCAGAGGCAGATGCCACCTGAACCCTGTCATCAATGGATAAAGACAAGGCATTGGAAAGGAGAGTGCCCCCAGGGACAAAAAAAAAAACAAAAAACAAAACAAAAAAAATCTTCAGGGCCCTGTCCATGGTCCAGGAAGCCAGAACACTGGGCCCAGGAGTACACTGAGCTCCCAAGGGGGAGTGAGGCCTCTCCAAAAGCCCTGTTGGCTGCCCCTAACCAGGATTAAAGGAGCCTGCAACAAATAATTCCCTGGATCTCACCAAATAACGTCAAGATCGTCAAGCCCCAGGTGTCTCTTGACATGGTGGATAAGCCTGTTAATTTTTAAAAATAATATGGAAGCCACCTATTCTGTCTTACACTCTCACTCTGGCCCTCTCTCCTCTAAAACCTATCCCATAGTTGGAATAAATAAAAAGCCTCAGACTCAAGCTCAAATCCAAGTAATAAGCTGTCCACCAAAGCAAAAACATAAAAATACCATTGCAAGTACAGTAGCATTAAGTATAGCTGCAAAACACCATAAAAATCAACAAAGGTCCATAAACAATCTAGCAAAGTTTATTTTCTTCTCTTTGCTACTCCATGCTATCCTCATATTCCTTTTAACTCTTTTAATACTAATCTTGTATTTTTTTGCTCCTGGGGCCCTGCCTCATACAGCTCCTAGTAAATTTCATTGCAGAATTGTCCAGGCCACAATGAACCGTGCTGTCATTGATGTGATTCTCATTCAGGAAGCTCATCACTACCAGACTGCCACAAGATTATGGTAGGGACATCTCTACACCCCTGGTCAGCAGGAATCAGATATGGAAAATGGATCCTTGCCCCAGGCCCCCAGCAAAATATAATAAAAGGAGTCTTCAATGTTAGGTCTGGGCCCTGGGACCCTCCCCTATTTCCCTGTTTTGCAAAACCAGGCTGCAGATCAGACCATGCCTCGCATTGCTGTCCCCTCCCTTTCCCCATTTTTGCACCACTTTCTTTGTTCTCACCCATCACTGAACCCCCTTCCTTTCCCTCACAAATTTATTCCCTCCCTCACCTCTCCTGTTCAAATGCACAAACCAGGCATTGCCAAAGTTACAAGAAAAACTATGTGTAACCCCCATTGGCCAAAGTTCACATATCTTACACCATGTAACCTCCTGATTGGCAAAAAGCCCTATAAAAAGGAATCCCACAACCAACTGCATGCTTTCCCCTTGGAGCAGCCTTTCTGCTGGTGGGGACCATCCTGAGGCTTCTCTCAAATAAAACAATTCTTTGTTACCTGCCCAGATGGCTTTGTTGCCCATCTTTTGAACCAAACTACCTTACAGTAGATGTCTAAATTTCTTTATTTTTTGCTTCTAAAAAAATCCAATATTTGTTTAAAAAAAATTTCCTTGAGGGTTTTTAGATTCTCCTATTTTATCTAGTTAATTACAAAAAAAGAAAATTTTTACAAATTTGTTCTATCATAGGGATCTTTAACTATTCAAAATGTGGATGATTTGATGGCAGCCTCCAAAACTGAAGACAATATAGCACTGGAAAATTGGCTTTATTACAATTCCTTGCTGCACAGGGGCACATAACTGGCTAAAACAAAATTACAGTATTGCCCAACTGAAATACAATATTTAAGAAGTCTGATGGCAGCTAAAGCTCACAAAATGTTACTGTCCAAGAGTCACCCCAGTTTCTAGATAAAAATGGCCTATTTCTGTTCACTTTATATATTTAATAATGTTTACTGATTAAGTGTCATTTACTTAAAATAAACAAACCTGCTTAAGGCCTCCTTTGCTATAATAATGTAAAGAAATTTTTAAACTTACATTTTGTCTAAAATTAAGCTTACTTAACACAGTTAATGACAGTTACTTAAGGTATAATTCTTGGTTCTACACTTAAATATATAAAGATAATTAAAATGTGTTTGGTGTCTGTTGTAGAAAAGGCCAAATTTTAAAAATAAGTGATTCTTGTATTTAATAAAACCAATATATCTCCTGACAATTTGATAACTGATTGTTAGAGGATTTATAACTTGTGTACTCAGATATCAGTAATCCATCATAGGATTCACACAGGGCAAAATAATAACAAGAACAGGTTAATCAAACTCCAAAAAAGTTTACTGGCTAAGATCAACAATCTACTAGATTAAAATGTCCTAGAGCTTGACCAACAGGCTTGTTAAAACTTAGAGCAACCCCTGAAAGCAAACATAAGATCTGTCCCTTTGATCTTGGGTTTGACAATGCCCATAAATTTGGGTCTGACATGATGTTCTGTGCCTGGTTTAACTAAATCTTCTCATAATCATGTTCAATACTTACAAGGGCCTCTCTCTTCCCTCAAAACCTTGAGATTTAAAAGACCTTTCAGAAGAAGTCTACCACCTTTATTGACCCAGAGTTTTTGTCTCCATAAAGCTGCTCAGGAAGAGAGGAGGGCTGTCACCTCACCGAGAGAGACCCTTTCACGTGCTTCTGATCACCCAGACAGCTGAAACAAACACAGAACCCAACTCAAGCAGATTCATACTTCCCCATAAAGCCAATGCCACAAGTAGTCTAGACAATAGCTCCCACAAAAGACTTAAAATCTAACATTCCTTGAATATGTGATATTAGTAACAGATTCAAGTAAAAAAAAATACTCTAACTAGCTTATTACTAATCTCATAGCCTACCTTGCTGTCCTATTTACAGTAATGGTGATTTCAATTACTTTAAAAATCACATTTTACTAAAAGAGAAACACACTTTGTTAAAATTTATATATAGAATGCATAAAAGAGCTTAATGCAAGAAAAAGAAATCCTACAAAACTATGGCAATGCCTGTAAATCTGGACCTGAGACCATGTCTTGTGCCTTGTTTAACTAAATCTAACAATAATAAATCAGCTCCAAGATATCATCACTAGTTCAAAATTACTAGATTGTTTATAGTTTAAAAAACAATTAGGTGCTGTGATGATGACTTTAGGTAAAGAGATACATAGATGGTGAAAAAAAGATCTAGTTAATAGACCAAAAGCCTGACATTTACAGATAAAGACGGCAAGAGACAGGTCTAATGCCATTAAAATCATGTTAAAATACAAGTTCTCTCCAGTCCCAAAATTAGATATTTTTTTAAAGATGCCTTTATTCATAAAGATTTAATACACTGTTACAATAATATAAAAATGCAATCAGACTGATTTAAAAAAACATGGCCCATAAGAGTGCTTTGTCACTGAGATTTAAAACAATTAAAACATTTAACACTAAGAGTTCAATCACTATCCATAAGAAATCTCATAAATAAGACTGACACAAGATAATGAACATGGGTGTCTTAGTCTCACATATAAAATTTTTTTTGAAAGATAAAACAATTACTAAAGGGCCCAAACTACCAAATAAATGTGATATTGCTTATGTGATTGAAACCCCCCCAAAAGGATACTGGAGAACTTAAAAAAAAAAACTTTTTATTAAAAATTTAAGTTATCACTTTCCAGAATTAAGCTATTGCAACTCTTTTTGGTTATATTAGGTAAAATTTTATGAAAAGCCACAAAATAACGTGACTATCTAATCGCTTAAAAACATAAGCTATATATCACAACAGCTTATAAAATTAATGAATGACAAAAATTTGCACATTACTAATCAAAAACCTAATTTAATCTCTCACCACTAGTATGATATATTTAAAGGCAATGCCCCTAAAAAATATTAAATAAAATTTTAAATTCACCCTATTGCAATCCTGTAGATTTTACCATACACTTGCTATTTGTGTAAACAGCTGTAACCTGTCCCCAAAAAGGTAGAGACAACAATGAAAACAATTAAAAAATTGTCATGATGGTAATTTATGGTAACAAAAAGAGCATTGTAGGGGTAAATACAAATCAAAACACTCAATATTTAGTTCCCTCATACAAAAAAGGAAATCAGATAGCCTCCTTTCTTCACTCTTAGAGCATTTAGAAAACTTGACATTTTAAATCCTTTCTCAAACCTTTGAGGTGAACATAGATTATTTTAAAAGCTAGAGACATATGTAAACTTTACAACCCAAAGTGTCTTTCTCAAAGACCTGAGAGCCAACTCTCTGAAATGTAAATATTAATGATGAAAACCTTCTTATTTTCACATTTTAATGAAAGTTTAATCAAGGCATCTGGCTCCAAATTTTAAGTATTTTCATATCATAGATATATGAGAAGGTTTTTATTTCTTTGGATAGAGGCAACTGGCAAACACAAAGACCACCCCAATTACAAGGAAAATTGTTTTCTTCTTCTAACTTTGTAGAGATTTCTGTGTAAAAAAAAAAAAAAGTTGTTTTTAATTATACTTCTCCAAAACGATGCAACAGGGAAAGGAGGGAATATGTTTTAAATAAAAACTGCTGCAAGATTCATCATAATTTTATAATGAAAAAGTATTGAATCATCCAGTAAATATTTATTTATTAATTTAACAATTGTTTAGGAGGTTTCTCCTATGAACTGCAAGTGCTTCTCAAATACTGTTACTGTGGAGTACCAAATGATGAGTGATGTATCAGACATCATTGTCACTGGAGTTTGATGATTTTTAAAACCATCTAAATGCTATAAAATCATTTGACCCAAACTCTGATTTGACACAGACCTAGAATTTGTCTCAGCTGTCTTCCTTAGCGGCATAACTTTGTCAACTTATAAAATCTCTGAGAAGTTCAGTTTCTCCAGTCACAAAATGAGCATTAAATAAGTGTACTACACAGTTTTTGGTATATCAAAGGTGCTCAGTAAATGTTAGTTGGGGTTATACTGTAACAACAGCAAAGAAATTAGGGAAAAGTAGAAGGTGGAAAGAGAAGAACCTGCATTCGGTGCAGATTTCTGAAGACAGCAGAAATCAAGAAGTTAAAAGAAAGCATTGAAAACTGGTAGGTACACATATCCTTAGGATTGCTCAAGCCATTTCTCACTGTGTACCATTCCCACATTCAGAATAAGTAACAGAATCACCTGCCTGTTTTATTTGCAATCTCCCCATCTGGACAGGGAACACCATCATAACAACAAAATTGCTTCCCTTCATGAGTTGCTTTCCTGGATCCAAGTGAACACATTAGACTGCAAACAGCAGAGGGAGTCTGCTTAAGAGGGAAAAGAAGGGATAAAGCATCTCCAAAAGCAAGTTCAGTAACGACATATAGCTGGGAGATATTATTATAAGTCACAAGGGATGTGCCAGTTTGAATGTATTATGTCCTCCAAAACGTCTTTATCTTTGATGCAATCTTGTGTGGGCAGACATATTAGTGTTGATTAGATTGCAATTCTTTGACTGAGTGTTTCCAGGGAGATGCAACCCACCCAACTGTAGCTGAAAACTCTGATTGGATGATTTCCATGGAGGCGTGGCCCTGCCCATTCAGCATGGGCCTTGATTAGTTTACTAGATCACTATATAAGCTCAGACAGGAGCAAGCTTGTTACAGCCAAGAGGGACACTTTGAAGAATGCACAGGAGCTGACAGAGGAACTACAGTTTATAGAGACATTTTGGAGATGGCCTTTGAAAGCAGACTTTAACTTCAGAGAAGCTAAAAGAGGACAAACACCCCAAGAGCAACTGAGAGTGATATTTTGGAGAGAAACTGCAGCCTAGAGATGAACGTCCTGGGAGAAAGCCATATTGAAACCAGAATTCTGGAGCAGATGCCAGCCACATGCTTTCCCAGCTAACAGAGGTTTTCCGGACACCATTGGCCATCCTCCAGTGAAGGTACCTGATTGTTGATGACTTACCTTGGACACTTTATGGCCTTAAGACTATAACTTTGTAACCAAATAAACCCACTTTATAAAAGCCAATCCATTTCTGGTATTTTGCATAATGAGCAGCATTAGCAAACCAGAACAAGGGGGTAAGATTGGTTACAAAATTTATGAGTTAGCAGAATTTCTGAGTACCAGAGAGCCATAATCAAGAATACTTGAACCTTTGGAAGAGGTTTAATTATCAATGTTCTCCCAGTGACCATTATATTCATCTCAAATAGGACTCAGAAAGGCCTAATCTTTCTGTCATAATAATGAGCAGGAATTAAGAAAAATGTGTGTATAACAGGTTAATTTAAATGTTCAAACAATCAAACTATTATGTCCAATTGCTGACTCAAATCTTTATCACAAAGCACTCATTTCCTTTCTTTCACATCAGTCATTCCTGCTGATCTATCTACTCTATAAAATTGCCGATGTTCATTTGTCTTGTTATGTGGACTACAGATCTACGTGACCATTACAAGGACATTGTGCTCCAAGCTTTCAAATAATTCAGAATACATAGTATTCAAAGTGATTCTGAGCCCAGGAATTTCCAATACCTGCTCTTAGAGCAAAAGTCAAATTAACTTGGGTCTCTGCCTAGTGGAATTCAAAGGAAGCTTATATTTTAATGCTACACACCAGGCATACGTCTTTTTAAAAATAACACTGTGGTGCCTGTTAAGATTCTTACCTCATTGTAGTATTCAGCCCACATTATCTGGTCATCATTTAAGGAAAAGTGCCAAACGTTGTGAAATTCAAAGATGAACTCTCCAACTTTTACTTGAGCTTCTGTATCATTCTGCAAAGACTGATCATTCAAGATGTCAAACTTGGTTGATGAAATTCTCTCATTCACAAATTTCTCCTTAACAATAATTCTTTCAAGTTGATGTTTCTGCAGGAATTAATGGAGTTATAGGCAAAATAGAATTCCAAAATATGCAAGGTATTGAAAACTGAATGAACCTTATTCTCCAATTACCTTCTCTTCCTTTAAATATATGTTCCAAAAAAATTCTTCTGTGGTAGTTTATCAAACATGTATAAAGAGCTTAATATGTACTGACATTGTTCTATATGCTTAAATATATTAACTTACATAGTTCTTATAAAATCTATGAGTTAGTTATTAATATTATCCTCATTTTACAAATGAGCAATCTGAAATGCCCAAGGCCACAGAGTAGAAATTGTTGAAACCAGAATTCTCGAGTAATAGGTGCTAATTGTTAAAGGGAAACTGTAAATATGGATGAAAGTTTTTAACTATCTATAATAGCTGTTCACGAGAAATATTCTTATTCTTTCAAAAACATAAATAACTTGAGGAATAAGATAAAGAAGGTTAATAAAAATAAGATTTTATATTATTTTTAAGAATATAAAGTGTAAGCCTTTGAAGTCATATGCATTTTCAGGTTTCTGTTGTGCTAGAACAAAAGAAAATTTTTTTCATATACTGTAATATTGTGTGCTTCTGTAAAACCCAAAAGAATCAAGTAAAGAGATTTAGAAAAGATACGCATATTAGGGGAGGAGACATCAACATGGTGATGTAAACATCCACTGGAAAATTCTCCCCTCTGAATCAACTAATAAAAGGATATTCCCACTTTTTTTGGATTTCTGTAGTATGATTGAGACTCCAGAAACACTGAATCAAAGAAAAAGAAAAACAAGCACCAAAATCAGGTAGGAGATTTGTATATGGACCTGCTACTCCGGACCCCTGTCCCTCATTTGTCCTTTGCAACTTGTGAGTCTCACCGAGGCAGCATGTCCCATGTTCCTCCTGCTGCAGATGCAGATCACAGAGCCACTCACAGCAGCAAGTTAGAGCCCCACACATAGCCAGGCACAGAGACCCAAGTCAGCACAGACTCACGGTAGAAAACAAGCAGCTGGGGAGTGCCACATACTAAAGTGCTCCCAAGGTAAAAGGAGTCTGCAGCTGAACTGTTGGTAAGAGGTGCACACACTCAGTCCAGATCCTTTTTGCTGGACCACCTAAACAGACTTTTCTTGATTGACACCACCAGTCTCCCTGGGGTGGGATGCCCCAATGGGGTAAAACTGGAAGCAAAAAAGGATCATGGAGCAATAAAAAATAAGGGAAAAACTGAAGAAAAAAAAAATAGCTGTTTATATTTACAAAAATCCTGCTGGGATTCAGTTCTAAAATTCCATTTACTTCTTATTTATAGTTTTTATTTGTCTGTTGAGAGCTCCTTCTATTCATTTTAAGTGTGCTTGCTCTTTCCTCATGGACTAGCTTACAAACCTTATTCTGAAGTCTTCACCTAAAAATTCCAATATCTGGATGATTTCAAGTTTGGTGTTGAGAATAGTCACATTTTCTTGACTCTGCGTGTTCAGTCATTTTGGGTAGTATCCTAGACATTTTGAATTATGAGATTTTTAAATCCTGTACAGGTATCCTCTGCAGATTTGTTGGGTTGGTTTTAAGAGGCAGTTAACCCAGTAAGATTCAGACCACAAGCTCTGTCTTTTTTTTTTCTGTGCTGGAGGGTCCAATATCAGTTCAGTTTTCAAAGTTTTTACTATACTGTTTGTGTTCACCCTTCACATGCCCCAATAAAGACTTAGTGTGGGAATGGGATGTGGAAATCTGCCACTATCATAGTTCATTCTTGAAACCTTTGTTATGCCTCCTTGGGTCTGTTTTATATTCAGAAGATGGGGAAAGAGCTTCCTAGGACTTGTTTCGGTACATTCACAGACTTACGGAAGCTCTTTCTACAGTTTCCTCTTGTCTTGTAATTTTACCTACATTATCTGACTCCCAGGGCTTCCTGTTCTTATTTCTTCTTTCCAAAAAGATGAATTTCTATCAGAGTTTTAGATTCCCACAGTGCTTCACAGTTCTGTGCTGCTGTAGTCATTTTTGGCTGATCCAGAGATTTTTGTCAGTTCTTTGGAACTTTCTACATAGATGTTCATGTCATGTGTGAACAAGAAGTTTATTTCTTCCTTTCCAGTCTATATATCATGTATTTCCTTTGCTTGTCTTATTGCATTAGCTAGGATTTATGGTATGCTGTGGGATAGAGGTTTGAGAGGAGACATCCTTACCACCTAAGATATCAGGACATCTTTGTTCCTGATTTTAGGTGGAAAGCATCCATTTCTCACCATAAAGTATGATATTAGCTATAGTTTTTTTTTTCATAGATGTTCTTTATCAAGAGGAGGAAGCCCCTCTCTATTCCTAGTTTACTGATAGTTTTTAAGCATGAATGGGTATTAGATTGCATCAAATGCTTCTCCATCATCTATTAATATGATCATATAATTTTTCTACTTTAGACTGTGGCTGTGATGGATTATATTAATTGATTTCCCAAACATGAGCCAACCTTGCATACCTGGAATAAATTCCACTTCTTCATGATGTATGATTATTTTTATACCTTGTTGGATTTGATGTGCTCCTATTTTATTGATGATTTTTGATGATTTTTGGATGATTTTTGATATGATGATGATTTTTGTTCATGGGAGGGACCTTAGTTTTCTTTTCTTGTAATGGTCTTTATCTTGTTTTGGTGTTAGGGTAATATTGCCCTCAGAGAATGAATTATGATGTGTTCCATCTGCTTTTAATTTCAGAAGAAATTGTAGAGAATTGATATCGTTTCTTCCTTAAATGTTTGGTGGAATCCACCAGTGAAGCTATCTGAATCTGTTGCTTTTCTTTTTGGAAGACTAGTGATTTTGATTGAATTTTTCTAATACATTTGAACCTATTCAGATGATCTATTTCTCTTTGTGTGAGTTTTGGTAGATTGTGTCTTTCGTGGAATTGTTTTATTTTATATGAGTTATCAGATTTGGTGGACATAGAGATGTTCTTAATATTCTGTTATTATCCCCTAATGTCATGGAACTGGTAGTGACATCCCCTCATTTCTCAAATTAATAATATGTGTCTGCTCTCATTTTTCTTTATTACCCTTAATAAGGGTTTACCAATTTTATTAATCTTTTCAAAAAATCAGTTATAATTTTATTGATTTTATGTAGTTTTTATGTTTTCAATTCATTGAGTTCTCATCTGATTTTCTGCAATTTACTACTTCTGCTTGCTTTTTGTTTATATTTCTTTTTTTCTGTACTCTCCTAAATTTGAATTTTAGATTATTGATTTTAGACTGTCTCCTTTTGTAATATATGCATTTAGTGCAATAAATTTCCTTCTAGTCCTCAAATTCACACTTCCCATTAAGGTTGATCAATGTATTTTTTATTTTAATATGTTTCATAATGATTTTCAAATTCCTTTTTAGACTTGTACATACAATATTTTTTATTTAATACACAGCTATTTGGGGAATTTCCAGTTCTTTTCTTTTTTCATTTTTTTTAATTATTCATTTTATTGAGATATATTCACATACCACGCAGTCATACAAAACAAATCGTACATTTGATTGTTCACAGTACCATTACATAGTTGTACATTCATCACCAAAATCAATCCCCAACGCCCTCATTACCACACATACAAAAATAATCAGAATAATAATTAAAGTGAAAAGGAGCAACTAAAGTAAAAAAGAACACTGGGTGCCCTTGTCTGTTTGTTTGTTTGTTTCCTTCCCCCACCTTTCCACTCATCCATCCAGAAACTAGACAAACGGGAGTGTGATCCCCACGGCCCCCCCAATCCCACTGTCCCCCCTCATAAGCCACATTTTTATACAATTGTCTTCGAGATTCATGGGCTCTGGGTTGTAGTTTGAAAGTTTCAGGTATCCACCACCAGCTACCCCAATTCATTAGAACCTAAAAAGGGTTGTCTAAAGTGTGCGTAAGAGTGCCCACCAGAGGGACCTCTCGGCTCCTTTCAGAATCTCTCTGCCACTGAAGCTTATTTCATTTCCTTTCACATCCCCCCCAGCTCTCTTTCTGGTATTAATATTTAGTTTAGCTCCATTTTGATGAGATTGCATGATTTTTAAATATGATTTCTATTTTTAAAACCCCACTACTTGGTATGTACTTGGAAGAACTGAAAGCAAGAACATGAATAGACATTTGCACACTGGTGCTTGTGGCAGCAGTATTCACCATTTATGGAATGGAGGCAGCCTAGGCTACATCCATGGAAGGGCTAACTGTGGTGTATTCACACAATGGAATATTGAGTGGCTGCAAGAAGGAATGAAGTCCTGAAGCATGAAAGTAGTTGAATGAACTTGAAGACATTATGTTGAGTGAAATAAGCCAGAAATGAAAGGACAAATGTTATTAGGCCCCACTAAAATAAATTAACTATAATGAGCAAATGCTGAGAATTGAATTTGAGAACATGGATATCAGAGGATAGAACGTGGACAGAGATTGGGCAATCAATGATACAGGAGTGCAGAGTGTTCAATGAGGCTTGCTGTAAAGGTTCCCAGATTGTAAGCTATTACAGCAGTCACATGTATTCCTGAGTTTAGACTGCTGGTGTTGCCAGATCCCAGTTGGCAGCCAAGGTGAGCTCTGGTGCAGGCTCATTTTCTTCTCTCAAGAAAGAATTCAAGGACAAGAGGAGTAGCAGCAAGCAGTAAAGTTTACTTGAAAAGCCGGCACGTACAGGGGAATAGCAAAGTTTGGTGTTACAGTTTGCTAATGCTGCCTTCTTGCAAAACACCAGAAATGGATTGGCTTTTATAAAGGAGCTTTATTTGGTTACACAGTTACAGTCTTAAGGCCATAAAGTGTCCAAGCTAAGGCATCAACCATTGGGTACCTTCACTGAAGGATGACCAATGGCATCTAGAAAGCCTCTGTTAGCTGGGAAGGCACGTGGCTGGCATCTACTCCAGATTCTGGTTTCAAAAGGGCTTTCTCCCAGGACATTCCTCTCTAGGCTGCAGCTCCTCAAAAATGTCAGTCTTAGTTGCTCTTGGGGCATTTGTCCTCTCTTAGCTTCTCCGGAGCAAAAGTCTGCTTTCAAAGGCCACCTCCAAAAAAGCCGCAGCTCCTCTCTCAGCTCCTTTGCATTCTTCAAAGTGTCCCTCTTGGCTGTAGCAAGCTCGCTCCTTCTGTCTGAGCTTATATAGTGCTCTAATAAACTAATCAAGGCCCATGCTGACTGGCCAGGGCCACACCTCTGTGGAAATTATCCAATCAGAGTTATCACCCACAGCTGGGTGGGTCAAATCTCCATGGAAACTCTCAAACAATTACAATCTAATCAACACCAATACATCTGCCCACACAAGATTGCATCAAAGATAATGGTGTTTTGGGGGACTTAATACATTCAAACTGGCACAGTTGGTAAGAAGGAGCACATAAAGCTTGAGAGGTCAGTGCAGTGTGCCCCAAGAGAGGGACTGCACTAGGTTCATCTGTGTCCAGGTTTTATATGTTAGCCTGTTTCTATGCTTTAGGACAGGATCAGGGGTGGACATTTCCATTCTCCCCCACACTGGCTTAACCCCTCCTTTTCCTCCATCTGGCTATCTCAGCTGATTCTGGGAATTAGTGTCTGATTCTCCTATCCAGCCCCTCTTTGCTGCTCTCCATCTGGCTATCTCAACTATGGCTTGATGCTGACCCTCCTTTTGAGCTGACTGATGCCCCTGGCCTGCCCAGAGTACCCTATTCTAGCCTGCCTCACTAGTTAAGAGATGTTTATTTAGTATAAAATTTATATTTTCTGTAGCACACTTCCCAATATAACCTGTATGGTCAGTTTATTTAAACAACATTGTTGCATGGAACCTAGAGTGGGGAATGAGATCTTGTTATTCTGTACAGGTTAAAGTGATACCCCAATACACTCCAGAATATTTTGGGCAGAAAATAAAAAAGCTAAGCCTACTTATAATTCTACCTAAGAGTCATCCCCAGAGAACCTCTTTTGTTTCAGATGTGGCCTCTCTCTCTCATCCAACTCTGCAAATAAACTCACTACACGCCCTCCCCCCCAATATGAGACATGACTCCCAGGAGTGTAAGTTTCCCTGGAAATGTGGGACATGACTCCAGGGATGAGCCTGGCCCTGGCATCATGGGATTAAGAATGCCTTCTTGACCAAAAGTGGGGAAAAGAAATGAAACACAATAAAGTTTCAGTGGTGAAGAGATTTGAAGTAGAGTTGAGAGGTCAATTTGGAGGTTAATGTTAGATCCCAGATGAAGAAACTAACATGTAAAAGCAGTTTCTAACTCAGGGGCCCCACAGCTTATCTCACAAGAAAACAGGTGCCCCATAGACTAAAGAATGAAGGCTGTTTAAAGCTGTTCAAGGCCATCCCAGTGGCTCCTTAAAGGCGGGTAAGACAAGGTCAGAGATGCCCATGAAATAAACAACCAAGAAGGCCTGCTCTCCCTAGTTAGATAATGCAGCTGCTTTCCTAAAAAAAATATTGTCTCAGAATCCTAGCAACCAATCAGCCCAAAACTAGATGAGCGCTCACCCAATAGAGGCACAGAACATCACAGCAGACACCCTACCCAACGTGGGTTCCTTTTTTCCTTTAAAGAATGCTGCTCTCAGATAGAGAGCGGGAGCCATTATCTTTTTCTTCTTTTCTGCTGGCTCCCACCTGCTTTCTTCCTCTAATAAATCTTAAACTTTATACTTGAACTTTGACTCGCTGCATTCATTGTATGAATTCTTGAATGGCTCCGAACCTAACAGTTAATACTTTCCATTATATAGATATTCCTTTTCAGTTTCTAGTGTATTAGAATAGCTGGAAGGAAACACCAGAATCTATTGAATGGTAATCCAGTAAACTTGATTCTTGATGATAATTGTATAACTATATAGCTTTTGTCATGTGATCATGTGATAGTGAAAACCTGATGACTGACACTCCCTTTAACCAGTGTTTGGGCAGATGAGTAATAAAGTAATGACAAAAACATAAATAAAATAGGGGGGATAAGAGTTATGGGATGGTTTGGGTATTCTTTTATATTTTTATATTTTTCTTTATTTTGGAGTTATGAAAATGTTCTAAAATTGACTGTAGATATGAATGCACAACTATACGATGATACTGTGAACAACTGTATATGTTGGATGGATTATATGTGAGTATATCTCAATGAAATTGCATTAAAGTGAACTATTGATCAACACAATAACATGGATGAATTTCACATGCACTATGCTAAATGAAAGCAGACAGAATCAAAGGCTACGTGCAGCATAGGACTCCATATATTTTGGCATTTTTTAGCAGGCAAGACCATAGAAACTGAGAAATAAAATTGTTGCCAGAGGTCCTGAGTAGGGGGAGCATTCGAGTACAAAGGGATTGCCTGAAGAAATCTGGGATGGGGTGACGGTAGGGTTCTGTATCTTGATTGTGTTGGTGGAGAGGAGACATGACATGACTCTCTGCATTTGTCAAAAGACAGTGAACTGTATATTATGAAGAATCAACTTTTCTGAAAAATTAATAATTAAATTTAAAAATCTTTAAATTTAAAATATCTTTTAAAATTTTCCTACTTGGGCCTGAAGCATTAGTGTATACTCTGCAGGAATCCAAAAGAATACTTGCTTTATAAATAAATAAATGAATGAATGAATGAATGAATAAATAAATAAAATACTTTTAACAAATGAAACCTGGTAGACTTTACCAAAAGCAGGCATGCATTAAGGATGTAAAGGGAGAAGAACCTTGATCATAATACTGCAGTGAGCTCCTTTACGGCTCTGAATTGCCATAGAAACTTTGGTCTGTTTCCACCCACTTCAGGGATACCACCTCCCACCTCAGGGCCCCCCTCAGCTGTGACTCCTCCCTACCCACAGAGAGCAGCCAGAAACAGTGACTGCCCATCTGTTTATCCCAGCCCTCTCAGTCTGCACCATGATTGGCAAGCAGGGGCAGCACTTCAAACAGCTTTCTTGCTTTGCAGGAGCTTCTACGTTAGCTCCGGCTGAAGCACCAGATGCTAAAGTGAGGATGGTGATTATCACTGGACTTCAAGAGGCTCAGTTCGAGGCTCAGTGAAGAATTTATGGAAAAATTAAAGAATAAAACTTTGTTAGTCCTAAAGAAGGGGTGAAACTTGAAGCTCATATCAGAGTGCCATCCTTCATTGCTGGCAGAGTTATTGGAAAAGGAGGCAAAATAGTGAAGGAGCTCCAGAATTTTTCAAGCGCAGAAGTTTTTGTTCATTGTGACCAGATGCCTGGTGATTGTCAAAATAACTGGTCACTTTTATGCTTGCCATTTTGCCCAGAGAAAATTTCAGGAAATTCTGACTCAGGTAAAGCAGCACCAACAGCAGAAGGCTCTGCAAAGTGGACTGCCTCAATCAAGAGGGAGGTAAAGCCTCAGGACACAGCTCACCACAGAGGCAGATGCCAAACCAAAGACAGATGCTTAACCAACAGACAGGTGCTGAACCCCATCCAGAAACATATGCACGAGTTTTTACCGAGCCAGTCATTCCTTTGAGGACCTGGCAACTTGTGTATGACACCCAGCTTTAAAAAAAAAAGTAAAATAAGGGGCATAGGAAAGAGAACAACTCTGTACTTTCCTTTTTTTTAATTCACACGTTGCAAAAATATTCTATTTTTTTTCTTAATGTTGTGCCAGTAATGCCAGAGATTGGTTTAATGATGCATTCACTAAATTATTCAAATAAATAAATAAAAAGGCATTGCCCCTAAGTCCAATTGTCAAAATTGGATCAGAATAGAATTATCATAGGAACTTAAATGTTAAGCCATTAGCATAGAAAAACTGTTCTTGGCTTTATTTTTATATAACACTAAAATGAATAACCTAAGGGAAATGCTGAATGGTATTGTCACGGGTATTAAACATGCATTTTTATTCTACTACCTCAAGTATCCAGTAATGCAATGAAAAACAATTTTTTTTGAAAACTTTATGTACTTATAAAGAAAGAAGTCCAAATTTTATTAAAAAAATAAAATTTCATCAGCTCCCAGCTACCAGGCAAATAACTGAGGAAAGAATTTTACTTCTGGCTGGTGACAGTAAACATAGAAAATAATTTCATGCTTTTTTCAAGGCTTTTCATAAAGTTATTCTTTGGAATATCCCATAAATGTTCAAAACAATGGAGCAGTGCCTATATTTGGAGAATAGCAATACCGTTTATTTTTGTTTATGGTAGGGAAAGTTTTTGATAGTACTTGTCCCAGTTTGGGTGTATTATGTCCTACCAAACACCATTATCTTTGATGCAATCTTGTGGGGACAGACATATTAGTGTTGATTAGGTTGGAATCCTTTGATTGAGTGATTCCATGGAGATGTGACTCAATCAACTGTGAGTGATCGGATAATTTCCATGGAGGTGTTAACCCACCCAATCAGGATGGGTATTAATTAAATCACTGGAGTTGTATAAAAGAGTTCACAAACAGAAGGACCTCAGAGCAACTGAGAGTGACATTTTGAAGAGGAGCTGCAGCTAAGAGAGGACAAACTACCCCAAGAGCAACATTTTGGAGAAAGCCATTTTGAAACACAACCTGGGAGTAAGTAGATGCCAGCGATGTACCTTCTGAGAGTTGCCAATGGCCATCCATCAGTAAAGGTACCCTATTGTTTATGTCTTACCTTGTCATTTTATGGCCTTAAGACTGCAACTTTGTGTGGCAACCCGTGGCCTGAGAAAAACAGGCCTGCAGATCTTTGGTGCACAGCAGTCTGCATGACCTAGGCAGCTAAATGTTTAACCTATTGTCTTTCTAAGCCAGTAAATTTAAAAAAGGGTAAATTGACCTTAAAATGTAACTTTATGCAAGCAGGCAGGAAGTGAGAGGCTCTTTAGTCTCACAAAAAGAGCAAAATGTAATTGTTCAAGTGTTATTCTAGTCCTTCCTTCACAACCCCCCAGGTCAGAATGACCTATTCCTGCATCTACGCTCCCCCCACCCTTAGGAAGGCCTTTGTCTTAAACCCTTATAAAAGGCCTTCTGTCCCTTTTGTGTGGCTCGGTTGTCCTTTTTACATCGCTCAGTCGTGTTTCCTGTAAACGTGATGCCTGCCCGGTCTGAGAGAGCTGTCATGATCTTTCCACGACTTCTCACCCTGTAAGTAAGCCCTGAATAAAAGTTCATGTATCAGAAAATGCTTGTTGTCTTCTTTGGCCTTTGGACTGGCATGGCCCTCATGGGCTATGACACTTTGTAACCAAATAACCCACCTTTAAAAAAGCCAATCCATTTCTGGTGTTTTGCAAAATAGCAGCATTAGCAAACCAAAACAGTTAGTGTTAATTCTTCTTGGAATGATCTAATAGAGCAAAGTCATGCAAGGGTATTTGGAATGGCTAGCTTAAACGGCTTCAGGAGACTTGAGTATTATTGTTTGGCTGTATGATTGAATGCATAAATGCTTTGTGCTTTTTTACTTTCACCACTTAAAGATAGTGCATCAATGAAGAGATGAAGCCCTAATGGACTTTAAACTGGCAAAAAGCAAGCTTTGGCTTGTCTTACAGGATGCTTACTTTGCCAATACACTTCAGCCAGTTGGTCTACACTTTGAGTAAGCCCCCAAATAAATGCTTTATGAGGACAACACAGGGGCAGTCAAAGAGGGTGTGCCTGTTTTCAGAGGCAACACCAGGCTATATCTATGTGTGACAGGTACTGTCATGGGCCTCAATATGCTATTTTGAAGATTTTTAAAAAATGATAACAAATCAAGAAAAATGAAAGCCCACCTAAGATATTTTACATTCAGTGAAGCAACATTTCTGTGTACCCTGCAATCAGGTTTGAAAATATGTCAAAAGGATGGACATATAGGACAACAATTTTTGGAATATATTTGAAAGACTGTGATAACACATTTGACCTCTGATACTGAACCCTGTTTGCCCAGGCCCTCATTGATGGCAAAGCCTGCTATGGACAAGTGTGTGGGTGAGGATGTTCTCTGTGGCCATGGGCTCTCCCAATTGTTTCTGTGTCACTTTGGTTCATGAGATGATCACAGTCATGTTGACACTGAACTGAAGGGCAGATATAATAACACTTTTATAAAATTAATTTTGCTTCATTGGTATTCCAAGATAAATTTCTACAGACTAGGTAAGTTTTTGTGAAGATTAGTTTACCAGTTAGATATTTTGAAAATGGTTTGAAATGTTTTCTTACATACTTTCAGAAAACCAGTTTATTTTGTAGTTTTAGCCAAAAAGTGCCCTCTTTTTTGTCACTGAACTCACATGTCACTCATAATCTGTTTTCATACAATGAATTAAAATTGCTAAAAAATCATGGACAGGCTTTTATGGTTGGATTTCAGGTGAGAAGTATTTGAGCCAGAGCTCTTCCTTAGTGTTTGATTTTTCCAATATGTATTTTTTTAGTACACATAGTTGCTACATTTATATCTGCTGTTTTAAATTCTGTCATATTTCACTTCTAACTTTTTATTGTGGCAAGTTATGTCTTACTTTCAATTAAGCCTTGGCAATTTGAAGTATCTGGTAATAGCTAGGAAATAATTCTGTAATCAACTTTTGTGCTATGTATGGATCATTTCTCAGCTATAACATGTCCCCAACACAGCTTCATTTTCTAGAGGCCTTATGCAGAATAAAGGTTTTCATCATCAGGTGCAAAAAAAAAAAAAAAAACCACAAAGACTGAGGGCTTGGCTGAGGGGACAAAGATCACAATTTTATGTTGTTCCTTCCTGCTCAGGCATTTCATTTTTTTCCTATCCAGGGAAGGAAAACTGATGAGAAACTGAAGCAGTGCAAAAGCCAAATGCAACGTCTCTCTGGGTCACACACTCAGAACTTTCCCATCACTGTGAAACATGCTTATTTCTTACTGATTTCAGAAGCAATTACACTGCAATCCTGCAGGAAAGAGCTATTTCACATTCTTCCCATTTCACCATTTTTTTTTTAAACACAACGTCTGAAGGGTTTTGAACCCCTGTGAAAATGTTATAATAGAATGCCATAGATGAGAAATTTTCTTGTAATCTTAACTGGTTTCTGCAATTTCCAGGGGAAGAGGCAGTAAATTTTTGGTTGAAGGGAAAATCAAGTGTCAGTGTTTTCAGGAAAAGGAAAAATATATGTCTTGTAAGGAGTGTCGGGTGTTGACTTAGAAATTAAAGGCAGGGAATGTTATTATAACTCAATGTTCCATCAGACAAATGAGAGAAAAAGAGTAACTTAAGGTAGATGAAAGTTCCTATATAAATGTTCTGTCTGACCTCAATCCTATAGAACCACAGCTTATGTATGTTTGTTTCCTGTGGGACCATTTGGAAGGAAAAATAGATGCATTGATACATCAAGTGCCCTTTTCTGAGAAGTAAATGGAATTCTGAGAAGAAAATGGAATCATCATGAATATGAACTTGCTAAGTTGAACTGATAAAAAATGAGGAAGGAAAATCATGTTTCCTACTATTCTGCTACAGTATTTTAAAGATCATTCATGTTACTTTCATTGTACAAAAACACCTTTTAAATTTAGAATCATATTAGAAGTTTATAGTTAACTGCATAGCCCTATAAATCCTCTTCCCAGTATGTGATCAGCATTATATTTCAGAACTTTTGTCTGCTTGCTTTTATTTTTAACATGGAAAAATACTTCTATTTTTTTTTATTTTATTTTTCTCTTATTTCAGTCTCTTTGAAATGTTGCCAAGACCCTGGCCCTACCAAGATGGTGGAGTGAGATGCTCAAGGGCTCCATCCCCCACAGAAACTTTGAACAACCACTAAAAATTGGCAAAAACATCTTTCTCAAAACTCTGGAATATAATTAAAGAGTTGAAGTAATAGTTCTGAATCAAGGAAAAGGCAATTAAAAAATGGTAGGATGGAGAATAAGAACCCTTGCACATTGTGGGTGGGAAAATAAAACGGTGTAACCACTGTGGAAAACAGTTAGGTTATTTCTCAGATAACTATGTATAGAATTACCATATGATCCAACAATGCTACTTCTAGGTATATACCTAAAAGGACTGAAAGCAACTTCTTGACTAGATATTTGCACACTGATGTTCATAAAGGCATTTTTCACAGCTGCCAAATGATGGAGGCTGCTCAAGTGTCCATCAACAGATGAATGGATAAACAAAATATGGTGTATATGCACAATGGAATATTATTCAGCTGAAAAAAGGAATGGAGTTCTGATACATGTGACAACATGAATAAACTCTGAAGATGTCATATTGAGTGAAATAAGCCAGACACAAAAGGAGAAATATTTTTTGATCTCACTGATATGAAATAATTACAATAAGCAAAGTCATAGTGAGAAACCAGAATATAGGTTTTCAGGAGCCGGGGTGGGCATAGGCAATGGGAAGTTAAGTCCTAAAATGTACAAGGCTCCTATAAGGAATGATGGGAATGTTCTGGTAATGGGTGGGGGTTAATTGAATGCTAATTAAACACAATTAACAGCATCAAAATATATATCTGAATATGATTAAAAGGAGAAATTTCAGATTGTATATATTGTACCAGAATAAAAATTTAAAGAATATCCATGGAACTTTACTACACAGTCAACCCTAAGTTAAACCATGGATGTTTTAACTAATAGTACAATAATAAAAATGTGTTATCATCAATTGTGACAGATATTCCACACCAATGCAAGGTGTTGGTGGTGAGGTGGTATATATGAATCCTGGATTCTACATGTATTAGTTAGGGTTATCTAGGGAAACAGAACCAAAAAGAGACATCTATAAATAATAAGATTTTATAAAAGTGCCTCATGCAACCATGAACGCACTCCAAAATTCCATAGTGCAGGATGAATGAGTCCAAATTCTGTAGGGCAGGCAGCAACCTGGCAACTCCAATGAAGGTGTTCAATGAACTCCTCAGGAGACACTGGCTAGTCAAAAAAGAAGTGAAGGTCCTCTCTCTTTCTCCCTTAAAAGTCTTCAACTGATTGTATTAAATCCAGCTGATTGAATTCTCTCATTGTGGAAGACACACCCTTCATTGATGTAATCAGTAACAGATGCAGGAGCAATTGATTACAAAGGGGCCCGCAGGAATTTTTTGTGTGTGGTGAAACTGTTCTATACAATGATTATGATGGTATTTACATGAGTATATGCATTTGTCAAGTTTCACAGAACTGTGCACTAAAAAAAAAAGTGAACTTTAAATTATACATTAAATCAAAGTGTGAAAAAAATAAAACAATAAAGCCTTCAGAAGAAAATATAGGAGAACATCTTCATGATTTTGGAATAGGTAGTTTTCTTAAATAGGACACAAAAACCACTAGCTTCAAATGAAATTTAAAAATTTCCACAGTAATTAAAATTAAGAATCTCTATCCATCAAATGCCACTCTTAAGAGAGTAGAAAAGCATCATTCAGCGTGGGAGAAGATATTAACAATTCACATCTCTACAAAGGACTCATATCCAGAATATATTAAAAGTTGCTACAGTTCAACAATTTAATAGAAAAATGGGCCAAAGTCTTGAAGTACCTTTGATGATCTTCAAATGGTTAATGAGCAATTTGAAATTGCTCAACTTCATTAATCATTAAGGAAATGCAAATTAAACTCATAATTGGTTACAACAACACAAACAGTATAATGGTTAAAATGACAAATTCCTGATAATACCAAGCACTGGGGATGATGCAGAACAAACTGATATCTTATTCTTTGCTTGTGGGAGTGTAACTAATACATAAAATACAAGTACAAAATATTCCTAACAATACTATGCATAATAAACAAACACTGGAAAATACAGCATTAAAATGAGTAAATAAATGAGGTATATTTGCATGATGTAATTCAATAAGGCAACAAAAAGGAGAAACTACTATGCTCAACAGTATTACAGAGGAATGTCACAAATATATATGTAAAACAAAAACTTCAGACACAAAATATTACATAATTTATGATTCCATTTATTTAAATTTCCAGAGAAGGAAAAACTAATTTATATTGTTACATGTCTGGATATTGGTTATGCTGGGGATGCTAAAGCTTTGTTCTTTCCTTGATCTTGAAGACAATAGCTTGAGGGTGTTCAGTTTGTGGAATTTAAAGGACTGAACAATATGACTTAAGTTTGCCTGCATTTCTACTTCAAAAATAAGTTCAAAGTGTACTAAAAGAAATGGGAAAATAATTTTAAATTATCCAAAATGTTACAAGGGATCCTGGGAATATTGCATTCTGATTGCACCCTGTCTCCTGTCCAATTATAATTTTGCTGCGTTCAGCTCTCATAGGTTGAGTAGCAGCAGGAATCACCAAGTCAACAGGGCCTTGGCAGTACAAGCAGGGGTTCACAGAGATACAGTTCATGCAAACCTTTCACTTCTCTCTGCCAGGTGAGACTTGATCTTCAGAGAGCTCTAGGACAAGGATTAAGCACAGTGAGTTCTAGAAAGCTCTTGACTTCCAAGTATATATGAAGCTGGGGGTGAAAGAATGCTGCTCTCTGTGGGTCTGGCTTGACTCCTGGACTTCCAAAGATTTGGAGAAGAGTGTTGCCAATTGGGCTTCTCAGAAGCAAATGCTGAGACAGAATTGAGGGTCAAAATTATTATCAGGGAGAAACACCTCTTAAAGGAAGCTGGGGTGGGTAAGAGTTGAAGAAAGAAGTCAAACTGTGATGCAGGCCCCACAGAGCCTTGGTCACCTGGTGGGGAGCACTAAGGCAGCTGTTGGCTGTCGGCAGACTGCAATTGTTCTAACAATATCTTTCTAGTTTATAGAAGGGAATACTGAGTTATGCAAACCACATAGGGCGAAATAAATTATAGGGGGAAAAAACACTCTTTACACTATCAAATCAGTAATTAAACACAAGAACAGACTCATTCATTTTTCTATACTCAAAACTGTGTTTGATGTTCAAGACAACTGTGAATCAATGAACATTTGAGCTGAGCGGCATGATGTAATGCAAACAAGAAATTCAAGCTGTTCTCTCAGTAGACAGCAATCATAAAAACTGATCCATCCATCCTCATTGGGTAACCAGAAACAAGTTTTCAGTCTGGGGATTAACTTTGGAAAAGTAGGCTTTGGGAGGAGGCTGAAATGACACTAATCATTTCAGTTAACCTGTCTCAGATAGGCATACTGCAGAGGGAAGTGGTAAAGACTTACCTTGAGCACATTTAAACAGATACCTACAGGAGTTCCATGACAGTTGGAACTGTACTGTTGGCTGGAGTGGGTTGATTGGCACAGGTTGGTACATAGATTAAAAAAAGAAGAAATAACACTGAGAGTTTGTGATAACAGTAATCAGGAGAGATAGCTATGCAGAGGGCTTAATAAAGTTTAGAAAGAGGTTAGTAAATTAAAGGGGGTGAGAAAGAGACCGATCAAGGAAAATTAGAAGCATTTAGTAAATGAAAAAATGATAAAAAAATATAATGAAATGGGTGTATTTCCTTGGATAGTCTCCTGAACTTCCATTGGAGCACTCCAATCACCTAAGACATTGAGTACCCTCATAGAAGCACCTACTCTGAACATCGTGCTGAATTCTTTCCTGGATCAAAGCCTATTACTTCGTGTTCCTTTTCTTCAGGAAAATATTCTAACAGAATATGGTGTGATAAGATAAATAAGATAAATTACATTTGTCAGTGATCTCTGACTACTTCTTTAAACTATGACTCTTGAAACAGCTAAAATATATAGCTTTTTAAGAATACCATTTAGTGCCAGTTAATTCAAGAAATGTCAAACAAAGGAGGAAGAGAAAAAAAAACTTTTTTTTATCAATAGTATTTTTCCTCATTTGTTTCCTTCTTCCTGTGAGGAAAAGAAGTTAGTTAAAAAAAAAAGAGAGAGAGAGAGAAAGAAAGAAAGCAAGTTCACAAGTGTCTAGAGTCTAGAGTAAAGAAGAATGAAAGTGAAATATCCTTAATTAATAATACTAACATTGTTTAATAATACATTGTTTAATAGCACAGAATTTTCACCTTTCTCTATTTGACTTTGACTTCATGATGATGTTGAACTAGGTGCTATCTCCATCATGGAATTCAGCTTGTTTCTTTCTTTTTAGATATAAAAAGGGATTTATATGTAGTAGAGTAGGCCTGCTCTATTACCCATGATATAAAATTATTTTCTTTGCCTATTTCCTCTACTTGGTGTTAGAAGAAACATGACACAAAGCAAAGTTGGACAAATTACTGATAGACCCAAAGAGAAGGATTATATTCAGAAAGAGCATCAGAAAGTTATTTTTGAGCAAGATAAACTGCTGAAGAAATTGAAGAGGGATCACATATCTTGAAGTCCTTTCTTTTCATAGCTGATTATGTACAAAGTATTAAGGTACCACTGCTTCCCCAAAAGTGTCACAGTTTCTTATAATAATTTTCAGAGAAATAAAAGGGGCTCTCCAGTAAAATTGTTTATAAAAGTCAGAGAAATTTGAAATAAGATGGCACCATGTATTCTCCCTCTTTTTCTCTTGTCCAGTCTGCTATGATCTTTATTGCTATACTCAGATTTGTCAGGTAAGAGGATTTTGTACTTCTCTTCCAGTGTAGCTGACTATGCCACAATCTTTGTTTCTTTATCCCCCTTTCTGACAAATGAACTCCATATCTCTCATTTTAATTCTTCCTTTCCCATTTACACTGAAAACAATAGAGACTGTGTAAGTGTACTAAAAGTCAGTCATTATTTCCTCATGATGCCACTTTACTTTTGCCTTTGTAGCTTCCAAAAATGCCTGACTTGTCAATGGGGGGTATGGTCCCTGCCATACTGAAGATGATCAAGGACCCCACAAACTTCTACATTGGACGGCCACTGTGGTTCAGTCTTATAGGACTTTATGTTTCGGTTGTGTACGTAGTGCAAAGCACTTGGATACACCTGTACCAGGACTTCCAGTGCCATGGGAATATCTCTCAAGCTTGCCTAGCAGAGTGCTATGAAAACCACTTCACCACATCTGTAGTAGGAGTTTGGTATGTGGTTGGCTTCATCTTTTCTTCCGTCTTCTTTGTGATGGAGTTTTCTGTCTCTCAGAGTCTTCATAAGCAGACCAAGAAGTTTAAGAAGCAATCTTTAGATGAAGAAAAGTCCAATGACACTATTGTTTTTAAAGAAGATCATGTAGAGGTGAAAAAGGAGATAATTTTTTACTTATCCCAGGAAAGGCCTCTGTTGGCAATGTATCTTGTCTACTTTCTGGTACAATTATCTATACAGGTGATATTCTTGGTCATCCTTCTTCACTATCACCTACCACTCATTAGAAAACCCATTTGGTGCAGTACCCACATGTGTCGTGGGCCCTATCCATGCGTGGTCATGGGGACGCAGGAGAAGAGGATGTCCATCATACTTCTGGCTACACTCTCAGTGGTTATCATGACTCTCTGTGTATTGTTCTTCCTGTACACCATTAATGCATACATACTCAAGGGGCGCACTCTGTCTGAGAAATACAAGAGTGCTGTGTAAGCCTGACATCAGCCCTGATTCTCATCAAATTTTACAATATATGGAATAAAGGCTTATTGTGGTCTTATATTGCAGCAAATCAGTTCATCCATATTTCCTGTCCCCAGAAGATTCCTTTCTTAGGAAAATAAAACTCGGAAGTTTTTATGAGCAATCAATTTATTTCCAAAGGGGAAATTGGAATAGGCTTCAGAATATTCTAAAGTGTGGAATCTTCAGCCATTTTACTACAACTAGTTTTGATATCCCATTGCAATAAAATTTTAAGGGCTGTTCTTTACCATTTAATTGATTAGTAATTTAAAATTACATTTAAGAGAATTTACATAATGAGAAAATTTTTTAGAAGAAGGGGTAGAATGGAAAATTAAAAATGTTCAAACACTATAGCTTCTCTGGTATACTAGTTACTACTGACATTGTCTTTAAAATAATATACTCCAGGGCTTCCTGCTTAAGGAAATCTCAATGTAAATGTTTATCAAAGAATGTTTATTCCAAATATTGTATATATGTCAAGAAGATAAATACATAGGAAAAAATGAAACAGTGTGTTCTCAGAACTTCAAAGGTAATGATTGAGTTTAGACATGGATTAAGGGAGGGGGAAGAAAGAAAGCAAAAGAAGTAAATACAGATAAAGCCTCTCACTAGTCTTCCTTCCTTTTAGAGAGCATTTCTTAAGATAAACAATCATAGAATTATCCCTTCTTCCTGACAACATCCATCTACAGCAAATCCCCAATTCCTTAAACTCCAAAAAATAAAAAATAAAAAAACACGCTCAAATCCTATAATAAATCCTTTCCAACACCTTCTTTCTGAGATACCCCAGAGTTCCCCTTGGTGTGCATTTTCTCCCTCTGCAAAGAGAAATAAACAATGTGGTTTAACTACAGATGTGTTCCTGGTAGTCTTAGGATGGATGACTTTGACAACAGGCAGCAAGGCAAGTTGAGACAGATTTAAGAATAGAGAGAATGTGTAAATTAAGCAAGGTAAGCTCTTGAGGCTTCAGTTCCCTCATTTGTAAAACAAGAACAATAGAAATAATTTTTTTTACATGGTTGGATTGAGGATGAAATGAAATAATACATGAGTATCTGTTAGTATATTCTGGCTGTAAAAAACAGAATACCTAAGTAAAATTGGCATTTAAAATAGGGGTCAACATTTCTATCACATAACAACTTTAGTCTTAGATGGCCCAAAGATTTGTTGAGTGCCTTGTAGATTTCAAGGAATTCAAACTCTTCCCACCTTTCTGCTCTAACTTCCCCACTGCGCTGTCAGTGCTGTGTCCTGATGGTGCACACAGGTGTCTTCAAAAGCATGAAGAAAGGAGGAAAGCAGCCTGCCCTTGCATATCTCTGTTTAGGGCAAGAAGAACACACTTTTCCCGAATTTCTACCAGCAGACCTCCCCATGTCTCCCTGAGAGGCTGTCTTGTGCAGTTAACAGCTTGGACTCCAGAGCTAAACTGCCTGGTCCTGGCTCTGCCCCTGACTACCTACGGGCCCTGGACAAATGACTTTGTCAATCTAAGTCTCAGCTTTTCACCTGCAAAATGGGAATAATATGGTATATTATATTATATTGTATTGTATAAGGTTTAAATAACAAATACATGTAAACATCTTAGGATAGTGTCAGACCAACAGTAAGTGAGTGTAAGTGCTAACTCTCGTGATGTACTGTGTCACATCAACATTCACACTTAAGCTGGGAAGGAAAATGTCTGTCCTTTTTAGCCTCTATCCAAGAAGGCAGGCTGGGATCACAAAGCAGAAATGGGAATGAAAAGGCTCCTGTCCAGGCCACCAACAGCATCCGCCACTAAACATAAGAGTTTTGAAGAGTCCTTGGCACAGGGAAAGATCTCAAAAAATAATTTCCATTATTTGCATAACATTCTGCCTTGATTGAGTGCCAACTACTCTGAAATAAATGATCATCTAATAAAAAGATCCCCAAATCCAACAACATTAATGTGTACCTTCCTTGCATGGCCAGCTGCAATTTTACTCCACCCTAAAGACTCCTCAGACTCCAGTGACAACAATCAGATGCGGGAGGTTACACTACATATAGGACTGTTTGGGGCAGGGGTTTACTCCCATGGTGTGGAGGTACATTCTTTCCATGTGTTTATTTCCTATCTGTATATCATATTTTTGCGTGGTGTCTTATTCAAAATTTTACTCATTTTTAACTGCATTATTTTTTCTTACTGAGTTCTGAGGGTTCTTTCCATATTCTGGATAAAAAATGTGTAATCAAATATGAGATTTGGAAATATTTTCTCGTAGTCTGTGACTTCTCTTTTCTTTCCCTTAATAGCATCATTTGAAGAGAAAATATTAATTGAATTCCTCCTTTTGAGGTTGCTGAGATGTAGAAAAGAACACAACTTTGGATTGCTTATACAATGATACCCAGGTTTTTTTTAAGTACAAAAATAAAGTTCTGTACTTAAAAGTTACATATACAGTTTTATACAGTTGTAAAAATTTCTAAAAGCACCCACTGTATTTCTTTGATCCTGTCTTTTCATCCATATGCACATTTATTAAGCATTTATTTTCCCCTAAAAAGCTACTTTTAAACCTAGACAATATACCTAACAGGTATTGTCACCTTAGATTCAAGAACATACAATAGTTGAGATAATTTTTTTTTTTACTTCAGTAATACTTTCTTCCTTATATACAACTTCTTCAGACTCTCCTATATTCCTAGTGATCTTGGAGTGGAAAACATGCCATGTTATTGACATGATCCACTCTTTTCTATTATTTTTTTAGGGAACCACAAATACATAGTGCAGTTTTTTATTTGCCTCAGAGCAGTCTGAATGAATTAAGCCTGCATCCCAGGTCTTACATGTGTCTAATGTACTTGCAAGTGAAAATTAAAAGATTAAATCAAACATTTGTTTTTTTTACCACAAAACCATTTTAAATGATTTTGATAGAAGCTAAGTTACGTAACTGCCTTGGCATCATAAAAGACCCAATTTGTCTTTCTTTTAATAGGCAACGTCTTTTTCAATGTTTAAAAAGTGCCTCTGGCAACAGTAACAGAACACTAAGAAATGTATGATAGAAAACAATTATGATGTATATAGAAATGTAATAAACATTTACTTCAAATAAATGCATGCTCATGTTCTGTATTTAAAGAATTGTATTGAGCAGTAACTGTATCTCAGTATTCAGTGGTATAATTTGTAAGTGCCATGAGGAAGAGATCGTATCTGTCTTGTTTATTTCTGCATTGCCAGCACCCAGCACAGTGCATGGTATATAGTGGGTGCTTCATATAGATTATTAAATGTACAGATGAATACATGGTGTGACTAAAAAAACAGTGAATTTAACTGCATGCTAGATCAAAGGCAAACATTGTACAGATCTGCTTTATAGACAATTTTATTATAGAATGCTAAAGGGAAATGACGGAACATCCAAAAAAATTCCTGCAGGAATGATAATTTTGCATATATGACAAAATATCACCATATATGCCAAAATGCAACATATTATCAAAGAATTCTGAAACTATCATTTCCATTTTGGGTTAAGAATAATATAGCCCTAAGACAGGAGGTATTGGTCCACACACAGCAGCTGTCCAATGCTCTTTTCTCAGTTGAGATGCCTTATATAGAACCATAAGTAAACAAAATTTTGAGCCATTCCACTATTCCCACTGCTCTGATAACTGAGAAACAAGTTATAGGCAATGTCTCTTGGTCTAATTGGTCAACTTCTATACCATCTACCACAAATGGAGGAAGCTCCAGGGCCTTCTGGTAATAATGGATTGCAAGATGAAACAGCACCAAATGGGGAAAGCCATGTCCCAAATTGTAAAATGATTCCAGGCAAGGCCTACGTAGGCTGAGATATCGATTAAGAAAGGAAATGCCAGGCGCAATATGAACATGTCTCCTTAACACATACTTCTGAGATGCCATGTGAATAGAGGTTAAGCCTATACAGAGGCTATAGAGAGGTTTATGGGGATGGAAGCAAAAGGCTTGAATATCCTGTCCAAAAACATGCTTAGATCTACGAGATGAATGCATTGTGTCCATTTGAGACACAGAGGGCATGATTATCTGGTTTTTCAAAATTTAATGAAGACAGAAGCAATGATCTTGTACATCTTACAAGTGAATAGTAACTTGATTGAAAATGTTCCAGACCCAATTTTTATTGACATTTTCCATCACCATTATCCTGATATAGTTATATGCTTTCTGAAATTTTTGTCTAGAATTGCAAAAGAGAGCAAACAATTCTAGTTCATTGCATTTTTGCCTGTCATCATAAAATGAATAATATTCCAATGAAGAATCCACATGTAACTCAGCCTTTTGAAATTGGGATAGATCATGCAAGGAGTATATGGCCTTCAACAGAAGGTTCCACCAGTCATCTTTTGTCAAGACACTTATAAGTATAGCAAATACTGCTTTTGCATCACAATTTGCTGTCTCTTGATCTCTTGTTCATTGTTGTCTGATATTTTGCACCTTGACATTTTAATTTGTTAAAGATGAGTCTCTCCAGATTTGGAACTTGATATCAAACAGAATTGGGCTCTATTCATTGTTACCATTAAAAGCATGACCAACATGGTAAGTAAGGTATGCACATAACCACACATTTTGCCTTGTGAAAACAACAGAGAAGAACAATGAAGCAGTAACTTCAATTACAGCTATGTAGCATTTGCATCCTGTGCTAAAGCATCTGGATCATTCATTGATTCCAGAGCTTCCAGACTTTCTCAGATAGACCTGGCTGCTGCTGAAGAGTAAAATTTGAAATTCTTGCATCCTAATGGAGGGGAGCCAGATCAACCACTTGCCATAGCTTTCTGCAACAAGATCCATATAGCCTAAGACCTTTAAACATTCTGCATGTCAAAGCCAAAGTAATGCAACACTGTATCTTTTCAGAGCAGATTAGTGCACTAAGGAGGGGAAGTGCAGAATGATATTCACCATCATCCATAAAATGTACAAGACAGACCATCAGTTTCACTGTGATATCTACTGGCACTCCATCAGGTGTACCGCAGGTGATAATGTCACAAGCTTTATTCTTTTCTGCAGGGTTTTTTTTCTTTTTTTTTTTTCACCAGCACAGTACCATAAAAATATGTAATTACCTCCAGAGATTTTTCATAAGGCTTTTTGAAATGTAGAACTCAGCTGCTCTGTTAACATCAAGGCCTTGGTGTTTTGAAAGCTTTTTCGATAATGTTAATAACTAAAGTGAGTTCATTGGGTTCATTGTAACTCTGCCATATCTCTAGCCAATTGTATAAAATATTTTTCATCATATGTAGACAAAAGGTTTGAAATGTGTCTAGAACCATCCATTGCCATTTTATGATCTCCCATCTGTTCATAAAGGCTCCCAAAGGTAACAGACATAAGTAATTTCATGTTTAAGGGCTTTTGTATAGCAAAAAATAGCCTGCTTAAAATTGTCTTGCTCTAGAGACATTTCTGACATTATAGCCCATTCTTCTGTGTCACTGTGGTTTAAACGTGCAGCATCACATTTTGATTTATTTGCAATGATTTATCCATGTCACCTATGATGGTTAGATTTATGTGTCAACTTGGCCAGGTGATGGTGCCCAGGTGTCTGTCTCCACTGGCCTAACCGTTACTGCAAGGATATTTGTGGGTGGGTAATAAACCAGAAAGCTGGTTTATTAAATCACCGGTCAATTGATTGCTCCTGTGACTGATTACATCAATAAAGGGTGTGTCTTCCACAATGAGAGGATTCAGTCATCTGGATTTAATCCAATCTGTTGAAGACTTTTAAGGAAGAGATAGAGAGACAGGACCTTCACTTCTTCTTCAGCTAGCCAGCAAAGCATTTCCTGAGTTCATTGAACACCTTCATCGGAGTTGCCTGTTTGCTGCCTGAGGAGTTCATCCAACACCTTTATCTGAGTTGCCAGTTTGCTGCCTGCCCTACAGAATTTGGACTTGTGCATCCCCACAGTTGCGTGACACTTATATAAAATCTTATATTTACAGATATCTCCTATTGATTCTGTCTCCCTAGAGAACCTTAACTAATATATCACCTTTATCCTCATATATCATGGCAAGAGTAGAGAATGGCTCATAAGCCAGAGGAGCTTGTCTTATGATTTCCATGTATTTCAAAATCTCCTCCTTGCATTTTCCTCAAGCAAAGTGAATGTTGACTGAACCCATGAGACCACTCAGAGCTCTGGAAAGTTTACTTCAAGACTATTTCTCTTTCATTATTTTCTTACTTTCATAACTGAGAACCATCTCCAATACAAACACATCATCAGTAGTGGGTTGTTCAGGTGTTTCTACCTCCTCTTCCTCTTCTTTCTCTTCTTCCTCTTCCTCTTCATTCTCAGAAAGCATGGAAGCAAAGGCCTGGCTACATCTGAGATTTCTCCTTCATTCACATCTTTGTCCTGAGATTTGGTAGAGTCAATCCCCAATGATGATGGAAATTCAGAGTCATTGGATTTTCTTCAAGTGATAACTTTCCTTTTTCCTGAAGACTTCTTCTCATAGGTTTCTCTTTCTTCTCTGTAACTTCTGAACTCCTCAAAGTAGATTTTGCCTTCCAGGGAATCTGCAGGGTCTGACCATGTAGTCCTGGAAATCATGACAGGGCTCAGGTATATTTTTTAAGTCTTTTCTTCCCCAATGATGACTGATGATGTGATAAAAAGGCTCCTACTGCTAAGGCTCCTTTTGTGGCTTTATTTTTGAGGAGACACCATGATGTGAGGGGAAGATGTTTAAGATCATCTTAATGATTAACAAAGAGTGGATTCTTCAGAAAGAAGTGAACAATAAGAATAAAGAAGATGCAGAAGTCCTGAGACCATTAATCTGGGTGAAAGTATTCAGACGGTTGATTACAAATGGTATAAAACTCTTAGCACCCAGATCTTGGTCTCTAATGCCATGCTCTAATAAAAGAAATCAGGGTGTCTTGAAGAAATGGATGATTCCAGAATTGGGGCAGAAAACATGGAAGATGAACCTAAAACATGTTAGAATTCCAGAAAGTAAGAAAGTGCTTAAATAAAAAGCCCCAATGATGTGAGTACGTCAGAGAGACATAAGAATCAACCAAAAGAGCTCCCAATGGGCAAAGCTGTACAAAGGTGAACAACAAAATAAATAATGTAGTACTGGATTGTAATCCAAAGTATAAAATAAACATCCATGAATCCCTATTGATATAAATAAACAACTGAATAAATAAATTAATGGGGCAGAATAGACAAATCTCTCCTACAGAAGAATTCCAAATAATATATAGACATACTCAAGGATAACAAAATTCCCATTTGTTATGTGTGGACAATGCATAGTGGCTTCCTCCAAAAAAGCTCCAGTAAGGAACAGGAGAGAAAAGACTAACTTTAGAGTAGGCAAATCTGATAAACACTACTTTAGACATGATCAAGATTAACAACAGTAGTGATAAGTCATATCAATGGTATTTTACCTGTGATATGCTGAGAACGGCACTTTACCTCTTTGGTCTACTTCCCCAAAACTCATAACCCTGGTCTAATCATGAGACAAGCATCAGAAAAATCCCAGTTGAAGGATGTTGTGCTTCATGTTCAATAACCTTTTCTTCAGCAATGTCAAATCTGCTCTAATGATATCCTACATAATTTTCATATATATCTTGAAATTGAACTTGGGTCTTTCTGGATGTTCCATGTATCTCCTTTATATGCTCTTGTTTTATGTTGCTGTCTTGAAAATATGGAATATATTTAAAACAGTATTTTTAGTTTCCTGGTCTATTAATTCTATCATCTGTATTATTTCTGGCTCTGATTCCACTGATTAATTTTTTTCCTCATCATATGCATGCCTGCTAAACTTTTATTAGTGCCAGATACTATAAATTTTATATTCTTGGATAGTGAATATTTTCGTATCACTTAAATAATTTTGACCTTTGTACTGGGATAAAATTAAATTAATTTGAGGACAGCTTGGTCTATGTAAGGCTTTCTTTTAAGCTTTATTAGGCATGATTATTGCTCCTGGAATATTCTCCTATTATCAAAATCTACTATTCCTTGAGAATTGACTTTGAGTCCTACTTCTTCCATGAGACTTTAACTTATCATAATCTCCTTCTCCTTTACAGTCATGGCAATGATTTTGGTTCTAGCTCTTCGGAACCTATAAACTGTCTTGCAGTGTGTTATAACAAGAAAATATATTTGGAAAAGAGCAGGAAATTGGAATAAAAAATATTTTTCTATCATGTACAAGCTGGATGACTTAGAGCAGGTCTTTTATCCTGTCTGGTCCTAATCCTGGCAATATGTAAAATGTTGAGCTACTATCAAGAGCCTCTTTGAGTTTCTTACATAATTTCCAGCAACCTGGTTTATCTCATGGATGCCAGGGAAGACCGGAAGCCAGCATCCATATATACCGTTCCCAGGCTCTTTCTATATTTATTCTTTATAAGTGAAAAGCACAGGTTTGGTTTTACTTTGATTCCATAGTCTCCCTAGTATCTACGACTTTGAAATGCAGAAGATCTCTGCATCAACATTACTGAATCCTGCTTCAACAGCATTTCTCCAGCTTCTGGGGTTCTGTCTTAACCCTCAGTTCCCAACATTTGGAAACTGGATAGTTTCTATTAATGGCAAGCAGAGGCATAATCCAGAAAGGAGTGACTAATACAGTGATAGAATTTAGATGTGGAAAGAGTCTGGAATAGCGTATCACAATCCTTATTTTCTGCCTGAAAAATCTAACTCCCTGAAAGATGAAGTCACTGACCTAACATTTCATTAGAGGCAGTGCAGAAGGTGGGGAGCAGGGGATAAGTTTTCTTGATAAAAAATTGGGGAATTTTGTCTACATTTCTGGTATCTGCCAAATCATTTAAATTTTCTAGATTTCAAGTTCTTAATTTATAAAGAAACAATAATAATGCCTTCCTAAATCAAAATAGCTACTGAGTTATTCCATTACTTTTATCTGTCACCTCCATGTCTAGCTAGTGGTAAGTGACAAATTTAAAAAAAGAATGTAGATCTCATGACTTTTATTTCTTTTTCTGTTGTGTCTCTCAAATCAATTTAAGGATAAAGATAAACGCTTTTTTTTTTTTTTTTTTTTTACTTTATTTGTGTCCTATCACATATTTCTTAATTTCCTTCCCTTCATTTTTACTGGGCAATTTTGTTCACTAAATTCACACTCTACCACTTAGTTTCCAGATGCTAAAAAGAAGCTTAATTTTTACCTTTAGATTATATGTTCTCTTGAGTGGAGAGATGAAAGTAAAAGAAAGAAAATGTTTTTTGTGTCTTTTAAATAAACATTCTGTTCTTTTCTCCACAGAGGAATCTATACCCCAGCAAGTCTCTCTGTTCCAGTTGTCCCCTGTTGAAGAAACCATTTCCCAACACCTAGAATTACTCTGGTAGGTGAAAAGAAATATAATTAGAAGTCTCAATAGCAATGGTGTTAGTTATAACTCTGTGTCTTTTATTCATAGGTAAAGCTCTTTAGAAGCAGAAATGCTTACAGGTTTACTGAAAATTGATCTCTTAGAGTCATGTCTGAGTTCAGCATATGAGGAGACAGGAAATGCACCATGTATGAGAGGATCAGACTTTAACTAAAGCAATATGAGTTGATATGTCCTGAAGCACATTTTGCAGAGAAACCTTTATTTCCTACCAACCTATCAGTTGAGTGATGTTCTTACCACATCATGGAGTAGCCTTTAGTGGTCCTACCCTAAAAGGTCCAGGTGTAGCTCTGTGTGTCTCTAACAGTCAAGGACACCTCAGCATAGTCACTGGACACAGGTCTGGAAGGAAAAGGACATGCCATACTTAGGTTCTGATTTATAGAATCATGTGGAAGGTAGAGAATTAGAGCATTGGGTGTTGCCTCAAAGCACAGAGCTTGCAAATTCAAGAGTCATTATAAAGGCATAGAACAGAAATAGAAAATCCCCATCCAGGACTAGGAAAACACATACTAGCAAACATAATGGGAGCAGTGGCAAACTTTAGTGTACCACTCAAACTTTAGCAACATAATGACTGTGCCTCTTAGAATTTATTTTAACACTGTGCTGAAACTGATGCAAGAGTTGACACTTCTAACAGGGCCTGTGATTTCCACTATCACTTTGGTCTCTTTATTTCTCCCTGTCACCTTCAGGTAAATATTATAGTCCTTAGGAAGTTACTGCCCTTGGGTTTTGTACCTGGCTCCAATTAGAATTGTGACTGTGGATGAAAACTGTGTTTGGAATATTCCAGTTACTAGAGTGAGGCAGCTGCGCATGGCAAGTAGGAGGCCAGGAGACAGTTCAGAGTGGGAATTCCAACCTCTTCCTTCAAGTGTCAACAAGTTCTGTCTGGGTAATGCCTAAATTTCAAATTAATGCCTGGGGATTAATAAAGAATGAATTCAAAAGGCCATACAAGTTAAAGGCTAAAAATTTGTTTGAACCATCAAACTTAAGACATGCAATTATTGAGTAAATTCAGTCAAACAATGGTCATTCCTATAGATAGGAAAATCTGGTAAACACTTATTAGACTAAATGATTCAACCTTATTGAATCAATCCCCAGAGAATATTGTACCATATGACAGTTTAACTGAAAATTGATCCAGTCTGGCCAGCACCCCAGTGCTCTGAGAGGGTAGGGCCTGTCCACAGTGATTGCAGAGAATCAGGTCACCATCCAGGTGTTTGGAGAGGGTAGAGCCGTCACCCCAGTGTTTAGGGAGAATTTGGCCACTGTCAGGCTCTTGGAAGGTGTGGACCTGTTGCTCCATCAGGCTAAGAGGAAAAGCATCATGTGATAGATGACTCTCAGACCCAGAAATTTAATGGAGTATGTCCTACTGGGTTTCAGAATTGCTTGGAACCCATGACTTCTGTTTCCCTTCCAGTGTCTCCCTACAGGAATTGGAGTGTTTATCCTATTCATGTCCCTCCATTGTATATGAAAAGCAGATAACTTGCTCTCTAGGTTTCTTAGATCCACAGATGAAGGGGGCTTTGCCCCAGGACAGACCACACCTGTGACAGCTTTTGATGAGACTTTGTACTAAGCCTTGTTTCTGAATTGACTTAAGGCTTCTAGGATGTTTTGATGAAATGAGTGCATTTTTCATGTAGAAAGTACATGTCTTTTTAGGGCCAGAGAGTAGAGTGTGGTGGTTTGAAGGTGTATCCACCCCAGAAAAATATGTTTTTAAATCTAACCCAGTCCTGAGGAAGTGAGCCCATTATAATTAGGAACATTTGAGGAGGATACTTCAGTAAGTTATGAACTTAACTCTCAATCAGCATGAGTCTTAATCCTATTACTGGAGTCCTTTATGAGAAAATGACATTGAGACTTTGAGAGAGAGAGAAAACCACAGGAGGCAAGAAGCTGAACCTGGAAGAGAAAAGAGAAACCATGAGACGAGTCCTTGTTCTTTTCATGTGACAAACAAAGGACTCCAGAATCACTGGCAGGCATCCGCAGAATGTCACACTCTTAGGAGAGACAGCAGTGAGGATGCCTCAATTTTGCCATTTTTCAGGAGTCAAAACCATGAGCAAAGAAATTCCCATTGTTTAAGTTGAACCATTCCATGGTATTTGCCTGGGCAGCCTGAGATACTAAAATAGTAATTTAACATAATGTAGGTGGTATCATGTTTCATTAGTGAGGAGAGGTAGAAGACAAAGTGTTTGAAAAATCTGTCTGTATTAGAAAGCAACTCTCTTTAAATAAGTGTGGGATTCTCTCAGTCAGTAAGTCCAGTTTCTCTAGCTATGTGATGGACATCCTCAGTGATAAGGCTCCATCTTTTACCTGAGTTGCTCCATTTGTCTCCCTCAGGAATTTACCTAAGCTTTGAACCATGAGATTCACCAGAGCCCATGGAAGAGGACAGAATATTATTTTCATAGCTCAGAGATCAAATTTTTATATCATTTCCTCTATAAAAGTAGTTCAGTGAGGGAGAATCAGAGATCACTGATGTTTTCTACCACTAGAACCTATAATTCTGTAAACATTAATTTTTACTTACATATGAAGCAAATAAAAACCAGAGTAAGATGAAGAGAAAGGAAACACATTTTTGAGTGCCCATTATTATTTCTTTTAATCATTTCTATATCCTTTTCTGAACTGTTAATTTACTACATGTTGTTAGAGATGTGAAAATTGTGATTCAACGAAATACTAATTGAACAAAAGGAAATTCAGCATCGGCCTGGAGTGGTGCTGAATTTGAACATTTTTCTCTCTGAATGCAGAGCTTTTATGCACTATGAAGTGCTGTCTCCAACAATAATGGTACTCCTTGTTAAAAGAGTCATTATCATTGTTTTACTGAAATGCATTTATCTCATGCTACATCTTGAATTTTTGTTTTCTTATTATTGGCTGTTTCATAGCAATGATGCAGCTTAAACATTAGTTGCTTTGCCTTTGGGAAGGGATTTTTCCAAGTAATTTTTTTTTTTCTTGAATTCCTATCTGATCTCAATAGAATCACATAGCTTTTGGGAAGAAATATACAACCCAATAAGCCAGCACTGGAAGCCAAGATTGAAAATGTTTCCAAAGCCACCATTGCTTTGCCTTTGGTGTTCAGGTAGGTGGGTATGAAAGAAATCCACACACTGCAGAAAACCACCATGTGATCACATTTGCTTCATTGAAAGTGTCTGGCAGCCATCTGGCCAGGAAAGCAATTGTCAAGCTCAGTAATGCCAGAAAGCCCAAGTAACCCAGAACACAGTAGAAGGCAGTAGTGAACCTCTCGTTACACTGAAGGATGATTTGACCAAAGTCAGATTGTGTGTCTGTGTCGGGGAAAGGGGGACAGGTTCCCAGCCAGAATGCACAGATATAAACTTGTATGAGGGAGCCAGTATAGACTATAGCATTTGAGAATTGGGTCACCTTCCATATATGTAATATGTTTTCTGGTTTGATGGCTTTGAAGGCCACAACTACAATGAAGGTCTTTGCTAAAACAGCAGAAACAGCCACAGAAAATATAACCCCAAAGAATGTTTGTCTCAGGATGCAGGTTACTGAGTTGGGCTGACCAATAAATGTCAAGGAGGAGAGGAAACAGAGCATAAGGCAACAAAGTGAAGGTAACTTCAATTTCAGTACTTTGATCTGATAATGGAAGTGTCTTGATAGTGAATAAATAGTCCTAAAATCAGAGCAGTGAGGAAAGAGAAAGTAAGGGCCGTAGAGACAAGAACAACTCCTAGGGAATCTTCATGAGACAAAAAATTTATAATTTTTGGGAGTCTTCGATCTCTGTTTATTTGGACATTTGTCTTAAGGACAATTGACACATTGATTCATATCTGAAAGGAATAGAACTTGGTTTATCACATTCCATCAACCCATTCCCCTTATATGGGTAAAAAACAAATATATCTTGAACAGAAACATATGCAAATTGTGAATGCAATGTACCCAATTTCATACCTTGAACCAAAACATTTAAAAATTAAGACCTTCCTTCATGAGTTAGGAATCATCCATTATACATTTGAATCCATAAAAATACATAAAGGGGGAGTTGAATGGAACTCTGAAAGAGCCAAGAATTTAGAAAATGATGTTGAAGGAAAAACACACTGTATGAAAAGGGGCATTTGATAAGTTTATGAAAGGAAGAGGGAATATATTCTGAGGATTCTAGTCTTTACTTTTGGAAAGAATAGCAAATAAATGGTGCAAACATTTATGAGTTCTATGTTTCAGGAACTATGGTATGTGCTTCTTTTAAGTTATAATTTGATTTTGATAATTTTACAAGGGTTTTGCATTATTTTAGTGTTTACAGTAAAGAACAAAACTGAAAGGAAGAAAAGAAGACATTACATTTTTTAGAGGGAATTATTTTGAAGAAATTTCAAACTGAAAACAGTGAAATGTAAATTTGTTTCCGTTATGGTTTGAAGGAGATTCAAATATGGCTCATTTTTAATCAGAAAGATAACTACGTGTTCAATGTGGGCTTAAATGCTACAAAAATGTTACCAAAAATATTAAAGAAATACCAATAATTTTAATGAAGTTAATGCCTATTTTGAAAGAGTGATATGAAGTATATCTCTTTAGGAGCAACAACTTATGTACCATCATTTAAAAAATTACTAGTATAGGGTGTGAGTGCCATACATTCTCCATCTTGCTTTCTTATGTATTCCTTCAGCATAAGCATCAAGACACTGGGGTTTCCAAAAAAAGAACACAGGAAATCTAACTTCTGGCAGGGGGAAGGTGGAGCAGGATTAGTAGACAGAGTATATCAATGGAAAGTGATAGATGCTTTAATAGGCACAGAAGAAATACAAGGAGCTAATGAAAAGGCTGTGTGCCATAATAACAAGTCTGACATTACATAAAAAGATGCATGGAGAGCTCTGGTTGGAGTGTGAATTGAGTAGTAATATCAGATTTGCATTTTTGAAAGAACATTCTAGCTTCATTGCAGTCCTTTGGATCTGAGAGAGCGTGACTAGAGGAAGATATTTAAAGATGTTCTTTAAATGTAGGGAAGGTATTTTCTATTGCAAAAATAAAGAATGGAGAGTGAGGAAAAAGCAGTTACACATTATTTACAGTTGTCTGACTTGGGAACCTTAGTGAATGGACAGTGCAGCAAATCACGATGAATCAATGATGAGGAAGAGCAGGGTAGGAGTGGACAAGAGGTGCATTGGATTGGTAGAAAATGAGGTGCTGTGTTGTTGGTATTGGCTGCATCATCACAATTGAGATGCTTATAATTAGGTGGATCTCCGAACAAAAACGTAAGTGAAAATTTAGGAATCATTGATCTGTAGAAGGTAGTTGAAGTCCTGGAAATCAATCAGATATTATGAGCCTTTGAAGTTAATTCCCTAAACCTTATTCTTCTTTGAATCCCTCCAAAATGCTAGCAATATCTCTTAATCCAATAAAATTATAAGAGAATTGTAGTAGGTAGAATTATATACACAAAGCAAAAAACATCTTCTTAATATATGTCCATTCCTTTGGGTGTGAATCCATTGTAAAGAGGACCTTTAGAAGATGTTATTTTAAAGTATGGCCCAAAAGAATGAGGTTGGCTTTAATACTTAATTATTGGAAGCTTCAGATTACAAAGCCACATAGAGGAAGAAGCAGCTGGAAGTCAAGGGAACCTGGAGGTGAAAGAAAGGATAGCTTGATGTCCATTGCCATGTGATGGAAAAGCCAAGGACCAAGGATAGCAGGCAGCCAGCTCCAGAATGCCACAGTCTTTGGGAAGATATCATCACCTTGCTCATGCCTTGATTTGAGCTTCTAGCCTCAAAATCATGAGCTGTAAATTCCCACTGTTCAAGCTAACCCATTGTATGTATTTGTTTTGCAGCTGTGAAACTAAAACAATTGGTCATAAAGCAAGTATTCTATTTTAATTGCCCTGCTTCTGTCTCTCAATCAGCTCAAATCCAATGCAAGTTATTTATTACTCTTCATAACCCTCAACAACAACTGTGGTGGAAACAGAGATGTGCTATCTAGAATACACTTCAGGATAGCTTGTCAGTAGCCTCCAGCTGTCAGCTTTTCCAGAGGTGTCTCAGCTGCAAAGAGTCACCTTCCTGGAGAGAACCCTCTTACCAGAGCAGCCCAGAGTAAATGGCTATTTCAGCCATTTTGACCCACCACAGGACAACTCTGATGGGCCATACATGTTTCAAAGGTCCTCCTGAAGTTGGCACAGGCTTTGTCAGAAATCCATCACTGCTTGTCTCCCCTCCACCCCTGTTCAGTAGACATGAATTCCTACTAAATTTTCCAAATGCCAAACTTGGTCTCAGCATCTGCTTTCAAAGAACCCAACCTGTGAAATTCCCATAAAATCTGATTCTGTCCAATTCAGTTTCCATATTAGCAACAAAGTTGTTTTTAATGTGAATCTTAGCAAGACCCTGTCTTTCTACTGCCAAGATCATCTGGCCCATGCCCACATCTCTAATATTGAAGAGAGCCTTTCCCTAATTCCCTTCCATTGGGCCTGTTAAAACTCACATTCTTTCAGTTTGCATTAAGCTTGTTTTCCTGACTCAAATTCTTGGTATATGTCTGTTCCTTTCCAGGAACTATTTTTACTGTGCTTTTCAGAATCTAGCTCCATTTCATCACTGAGTCCTCAGCTTACATATCAACTACATAGAAATGTCTTCCTTGACCACCCTATCTAAATTAGGTATCCAATGTTAATTCTCTATCCTATGATGCCCTTTTTTTTTCTTTCTGGAACATATCAAAATTTACAAGTACATATAAATGTTTTTGTTGCATTCAATATTTACCTCCTTCAGACGACTAAATGCTGCATGAAGAAAGAAGCCATGGCCATGTCTCTTTTGACAGTTATGATAAGTAAGTAGGCATAGGATGTTAATACTCACTCTCCACTCACTTTTGCTAACCTAAGGAACTTTTTAATGGAGGAAAAACTGTATGGACAAGGAAACTAGAAGTGAGTTCAATCCATCCTTCAGAAACATTTTCAGAAAATTCTGAAAAGAGTGTGCATTAAAAAAAGATTAGGAGTTTGACCAACTGTCCCAAAGTTACTTGTAAGCTGTGTAAGCTATATAAATATGAAAATTAGCCATAATGCAGCCAGATAAAATTGACACCATCAGAGAAGACGGTAAAATGGGATGTTGTCCCAGAAGTGGTTAATGGAGGAAATTTCATTCTTATGAGAGTTTCTCAGAAGACACAACTTGACAGACAGATTGGGAATCTTACAGAAGAGTTTCTCACATTTCCAAATCAGAGAAATAATGAATATGCTAGTGATATATTTGGGAGGAAAAGAAGCAAACACTTAGAATAATAAATAGAAAATACAAATAAGAGTAGAAAGGTAAGTTCAAATGTGTCAGAAATCCAATTCTGTAAATCCATTTGTACTTTAAAACTACAAAATTTACAAAATCCACACCTAAAATATAATGACAAAAAACAGTGGGAAATAATGGTGAAGTAATTTTTATATTGAAATTCTCAGTCAGTATGATGCCGTCTTTGTGCCAAAGGACAGCAATTACTAATAAGAATTACAATCAAGAATAAATATATTATTAAAAGAGAAAGCAAAAAAGCAAAACCAGTCCCATAACCAAATATTAATAGACTAGAAGGAAAAGGAGATACAAAGTACTGTGTAGAGAAAAGCCACACACCCATGCAACCTGACAGTCCAAATAATTCAAGGCATTGCTCAGGCAAGTGATCAACGCAAGATGTGTAAGCCTGAAGATTCCATATGTTATGTGAAGAAAAAATATGTACGAATCCAGAGTTTGCTGTGGAGTCAAGGTTGGGAGGTAAAAGGTATAACACCAAGACCATAGCTGAGTCAATTTAGCTGCCAAATCTGAAATATCCTCAATATAATATTTTCTATATCTCCATTCGGTAGAAGCTTACACCTTTATAAAATCTGGCTGTGGACTAGGGTTTAGGAGTCCAGGTAAAGGCAACTACAAAATCACCTCCTAACATGTCTATGCACATTTATTTTCTTTCAGCATATTGAGGTTCAACTATTTTGGTTCCCATTGCGTCTGTTAATAATTTTACCATCAACTTAGTAGTGGTTCTTTTGTGTGTGCCTATCTTTGTTCTTTGGACACTGCACTGGTTTGGATATATTATGCCCATCCCTCCCAGAAAAGGCCATATTCTTTAATGCAATCTTGTGGAGGCAGATTGATTAATCTTTTTGATTAGGGTGTGACCTTTTGATTGAATATTTCCATGGAGATTTGACCCTGCCCATTCAGGGTTGGTCTTCGTTAGTTCACTGGATTACTTAAGAGAGCTCCAGGCCCAAATGCTTGCTGGTGCTGATGCTTCGAAGTGCTTGGAGATGCAAACAGAAGGACATTTAGATAAGAGATGAAGCCCAGAGTTTGCTCCATAGAAGCTAAGAGAGGACTACACACCCCAAGAACAGCTAAGACAGACCCAGAGACATTTTGGAAACAGTCATTGAAAGCAGACTTTTGCTAGCCCAGACTTTGCCTAGGAGAAACTATGAGAACACCCCCAGATGCTTAGAGACAAATGTCCTGGGAGAAAGTCATTTTGAAACCTGAACCCTGGAGCAGAGGCCAGTCACATGCCTTCCTTGCTGACAGAAGTTTTCCAGACACCACTGGTGGTTCTTCAGTGAAGGTACCCTATTGTTGATGCCTTGGTTTGGACACTTTTATGGCCTTAGGACTGTGACTGTGTAGCCAAATAAACCCCCTTTATAAAAGCGAGCCCATTTCTGGTATTTTGCATAACAGCAGCATTAGCAAATGGGAGGAGATGCTTTTAGAAAGTTTTTCTTTTTTTTCTTTTTAGGATTCCGCACTTAACTATCATCTCTCTAGTTACAGACATCTCCTTTATTCATCCTGTTTGAATACTCCAATTCCCATATAAATATTTAAGTGTTTCACTGATTATTAAAAATACTCTGTTATTATTACTTCTAATATTGTCTGTTTTTGCATCCTCTTCTTTTGGGATTCCAGATTTTTTCATTCATCCAGTTTACTTATTAACTCCTCTTTCATTTCCTTGCCTATGTGTACTGCATTATGAGTAATTTTTTTTCAGATATATAATCCAGGCACTAAATCTCATTTCAGCTCTTTCCAGTCTAGTACTCATCTATCCACTGACAATTTCATTCTAAATCCTTTTATTTTTATTTCAAATAAAGCATTTTTAAACATGTTTTTCATATATACCTGGTCTTTATTGATAATCTGAATTCTTTGTTCATTTAAAAATGTTTTATATAAAGTTATTTCCTATTTTGTATTTAATTATTTTTGTGTCAATTATTGAGAATCCTGGGGGCCAATTTGAGGATACTTTCTTCCAGAGAGTACTGGTATTAGTTTCAATAGGTAGCCAGGGTGTGTCACCAACCTTAACTCACTCAGGAACCTTCCAGGTTCACCTGGAACAAGCCGAGTTTGCTCGTTTGACGGAACAACCAGGTTGTATCTGAAAGTTCACTGCAAGCAGGGGCATGGTGGCCAAGGAAAGCTGACAAACTGCCTCCCACAACCCCTGTGGGAAAACCAAGGTTTTTAGAGACCAATCAAGAGGGGTTGCAAATGGCTGTTCTGCTAAAGGTGAATTGAGTAAAGGGAAAGGATATACCCAGAAGACTGGTGAGCCCCCCATTGATTTCCAACAGCACTTTTTTGAGGCTTCCTCAAAGTTTATTGGCAAGGTTGGATTGGCCAAAGTCACCCACAAGCCGTAAGCATCTTTGTCTCGGCATTCTTGTTCACTATACAAAATCAAGTTAAAACAAAAAAAGTGAAAAGTTCACAAAGACAGATTATTACTCAAATCTTAGCAACTACTTAGTTTTCAGACATTCAAAAAAAAAAAAAGAGAGACAAAAACATTTAAAAGTTTTATGCAAGGTTCTATATTTCTATATGGAACTGTAAACCTACAACTTCCTTTATAAAAATTATATACTAAAAATATTCTATATTAACTGCTCAATTAAAGCTCTTTACTAAAAGGAATAATCCTTACATTGGCTAATTTATAAAAAGAGTAAAAAGAAAAACATAAATTATATGTCATTTCTTTTGAAAGTCAAGACTTTTAGAAAAATAATCATAAAAAGAAGGTCTTGAAGATTCAGAAATTACAGGAACAATAAAGCTAGAGAGTCCATATAGCTAAACAGTGATTGGCAAATGGCACAAAATTGACAGATTTAGGAATCTTGGATGTGGAACTGTTGATATTAGTTCTACAATTCCTCAGGAATTTCATTCTTTCCATGTGCTAATAGACCAGTACCAGATGTTGGTATTTTGGGTTAGCTTTGTTTCTTTTCCTCTGTGGTTCCCATATAGGTTAAGTCCTCTGTTGAAAAGGACATATTTTCTTACTTTTTCCTGATTCTCCTATAAACCCAGGGGAGAGAGACCAGCTGTGCAACCTAAAGACTAGCATATTCTGAACTCGGGATAGTCTCTGTGAACTCGTTGTAAATAAAAGCATCTGATTTTGTTACTATGTCTTCTAAAAACTAGGGGAATGGCAGAGAATGGCCTGCACATACCCTACTAGAAAAATGCCCCTGATTAAAATAAACCAATATATCATTTTGGACCTTAGAGAATAATGATACTTGTTTAATTGAGGTATAACACCAATAAAAATAGCTCTTCTAAAATAGAAGCCATAGCCATATGTAAAACTATATTCTTTGTTGAAAACTCAATTAAAAATCATAGAACCAGTTACAAAAAAAGCAAAAATGTAATATTAAAAGCACACACACCCTGGAAAAAACCAAGCATCTTATAAAAAAGGAATATAATATGATAAAGATGGTTGATTTTTATGTAAATTTATACAGGATCTTATAAAAATAAATACATTTGTTGCTACATTAACCCCTATAGTTCCTAACCCTACAACTATTCTGACTTCTGACTTCAGTACCATTCTTGTTACCCCCATGCCATGGCCTACATATCCTCTATGTGCTTTAGGCAATTAAGTTGTTTTTTCTTGGCATGAAAGCAAGAGATCTATTTGATCACTGCACAGACATTGTGTTCAATGGTTTCAAGATAAATAAATAAATATAATTCACAGTGATTCTGAGCCCAGAAAGTTACAATATCTGGCCTTATAGCAAACAGCAAATTAACATGAGTCTGCCTAATGGAATCCATAGGAAGCTTACTCTAAATGCTACACACTGGGCATATTTCTAAGAATAATACCGTGGAGCTTGTTCAAAGTTTTTACCTTATTGTAGCATTTATCCCACTTTATCTCTTCATCATTTAAGGAAAAGTGCTGAATATTGAGAGATTCAAAGATGAACTCTCCAACTTTCACTTGAGCTTAACATCATTCTGCAAAGACTGATAGTTCAGATGTCAAACTTGATTGATGAAATTCTCTCATTCACAGTTTTCTCCTTACCAATACTTCTTTCAAGTTGATGTTTTTGCAGGAATGGATGGAGTTATAAGTAAAAATTTGAGAGCAGACAGCTACTAAGATATAGGAAAACTGAATGGACCACATCACTTAAACTGCCTTTAGTCCTCTACATAAGTTCCAACAGAATTATTTTATTGGTTAGTCTATATAATATTTATAAAAGGGTTATATGTCCCATAGACTCTTCTATATACTTTAAATATATTAATTTACATAGTTCTCATAAAAATCTATGAATTAGTTACTAATATAATGCTGATTATACAAACGAGGAAACTGAATTGTCCAAAGACACATAGCAAGTGATGAAACTGAGACACTTTGAGTTTTACATGCTACTTCTTAGGGAAGAAATTGGAAAGCTGAATGAAGGTTTTTAACTATCCATAATGGCTATTCAAGAAAAATATTCTCATTCCTTCAGAAATATAAAAGAAACCATTTAAGAAACCAGATAAAAATGTGAATAAAAATAACATTTAGAATTTTTAAAAATAAAAAGTGCAATCCTCTCAACTCATATTTGATTAAGGCTTCTGTTGAGCTAAAACAAAATAAAAATTATTTTTATATAATATTGTGTGCACATGTAAAACCAAAAGAACCAACTAAAAACTTTAAAAAAAAGAAATAGAGGAAATCAAAATAAATACAAAATTAGAATAGAGAAGTCAATAGTGGACTTCCAGTTTCCAGTGAAACATGTAAAGGGCTTTGAAGTCATCCCTTATATTCTCAAAACAAGAAAAACACAGAGCAAACTGAAAATCAACAACTCTTAGACTCATCAGAGCCTTGAAGTCACATGACAAACTGCTGGGAAACACAGAAAATCAGACTTACAATGAGCAATAGATGCTGGAGCCAGGAACTGGTAGGAAACATAAACTGGAGTTAATGGCTTACTGGTGGGCTGGGAATGCTCTTGCCCAGTGCTGGCACCACAGCCCAGAGGTGCACCAAACAATGCAACATTATGGTAAGTGCTTCCAGCAATATGTGTACACACCACAATATCTGGCATGGACAATGGTCTTTCACACATCTGTAGCTAATTGTCCTGGAGCTAGGAAGATGGAGGTGTGCAGAAAGGGGGAAATTAACACACCTCATACAGCCATCCTTTCTGCAGCCTAGAGACGCCCCTACATGGCCTTGCAGCCAGAACTTCCCTTGGAGGACAGCGATCAGCTGTGATGTAGCACAGTCTTCCCTCAGCAGAGGCCCTAGGAGTGTATGGCTTGGAAGAGGGACCCACTCGAAAGGCCCAGGGACCATACACCAATATCAAGGACTTCTGGGTCAGGGGCGGAGACAAACTGTGGTGAGACTGAACTGAAGGTTTAGAGTCTTGAAACAGCTTTAAATGTCCAGTAACACATGGGAGGTTTGATTATTAAAGCCACCCTCCCTCGTTAAACACTCAGACACATGCCCCATATTCAGAGCGGGCAGCACCAACTACACAGGCAAACTTGGTTCACCAATTGGACCCCCACAAGATTCAGACCCCCACACACCACAAAGACAAAGTTGAAGAGAACTGGATTGAGGGGAATAGGTGGCTCATGGATGCCACATGCTGGTTAGTTAGAGAAAGTGTATGCCACCAAGCTGTATATTTGACAAATTAGAGATAAGTGTTTCAAAAAGCATACATATCCTAAAAGAACCCTATCAAGTTAAGCAAATGCCAAGAGGCCAAAAACAACAGAAAATTATAAAGCATATGAAGAAACCAGAAAAAATGGATAACCCAAACCCCAGAACCCAAATTAAAAGATCAGAGGAGGCACAGTACATGGAGCAATTAATCAAAGGTTTAAAGACAAACAATTAGAGCATGGCACACTATATAAAAAACATGAAGAAGACCCTAGAGGAGCATAAAGAAGAAATTGAAAGAGTAAATAAAAAAATAGATGATCTTATAGAAACAAAAGAAACTGTCAACAAAATTAAAAAGATTCTGGATACTCACAGTAATAGATTAGAGGAAGCTGAACAGCAAATCAGTGACCTTGAAGAGAACAGAATGGAAAGTGAAAGAAAAAAGAAAGAATGGGGAAAAAAATTTTAAAAAATTGAAATACCCTCAGGGATTTGATAGATAGTACAAAAAGTCTGAATATAAGAATCATTGGTGTCCAAGAAGCTGAAGAGAAGGGAAAAGGTCTAGGAAGAGTATTCAAAGAAATTGTTGGGGAAAACTTCCCATAACATAAATACACAAATCATAAAAACCCAGTGAACTCCAAATAGAATAAATCCAAATAAACCCACTCCAATACATATTCTGATCAGACTGTCAAATACTGATGAGAAGGAGCAAGTTCTGAAAGCAGCAAGAGAAAAGCAATTCACCACTTACAAAGGAAACAGCATAAGACTAAGTAGTGACTACTCAGCAGCCACCATGGAGGCAAGAAGGCAGTGGCATGACATATTTAAAATTCTGAGAGAAAAAATTGCCAACCAAGAATTCTTTACCCAGCAAACCTCTCCTTCAAATTTGAGGGAGAGCTTAAATTTTTTTACAGAAAAACAAATGCTGAGAGAATTTGCTAACAGGAGACCTGCCCTACTGGAGACAGTAAAGGGAGCCCTACAGACAGAGAACCAAAGAAAGGAGAGAGAGATATGGAGAAAGGTTCAGTACTAAAGAGATTCAGTATGGGTATGTTAAAGGACGTTAAGAGAGAGAGGGAAAAATATATCTTACAAACCTAAGCCAAAGGATAGGATGGCTGATTCAAGAAATGCCTTCAAGTAATAATGTTGAATGTAAGTGGATTAAACTCCCCAATTAAAAGATATAGATTGGCAGAATAGATAAAAAAAATATGAACCATTAATATGTTGCATACAAGAGACTCATCTTAGACACAATGACACAAGGAAATCGAAAGTGAAAGGATGGAAAAAATATTTCATGCAAGCTACAGCCAAAAGAAAGCAGGAGTAGCAATATTAATCTCAGATAAAATAGACTTTAAATGCAAGGATGTTATGAGAGACAAAGAATGCCACTAAATGCTAATAAAAGGGACAATTCAACAAGAAGAAATAACAATCATGAATATTTATGCACCCAATCAAGGTGCCACAAAACACATGAGACAATTACTGGCAAAACTAAAGGAAGCAATTGATGTTTCCACAATAATTGTGGGAGACTTCAACACATCACTCTCTCCTATAGATAGATCAACCAGACAGAAGACCAATAAGGAAACTGAAAACCTAAACAATCTGATAAATGAATGTTGATTTAACAGACATATATAGAACATTACATCCCAAATAACCAGGATACACATTCTTCTCTAGTGCTTATGGAACTTCCTCCAAAATAGATCATATGCTGGGCCGTAAAGGAATACTCACTAAATTTAAATAATTGAAATTATTCAAAGCACATTCTCTGACCACAACGGAATACAATAGAAGTCAATAATCATTTTAGAAAATTCACACATACCTGTAGGTTAAACAACATGCTCCTAAACAATCAGTGGGTTAAAGAAGAAATAGCAAGAGAAATTGCTAAATATATAGAGATGAATGAAAATGAGAACACATCATATTAAAGCCTATGGGATGCAGCAAAAGCGGTACTGAGGAGGAAATTTATAGCACTAAATGCATATTTCAAAAAGGAAGAAAGAGTTAAAATAAAAGAACTAATGGAGCATCTGAAGAAGCTAAACAATGAACAGCAAACCAATCCTAAACCAAGTAGAAGAAAAGAAATAATAAGGATTAAAGCAGAAATAAATGACAAAGAGAACAAAAAAAAAGAGAGATTAAGTAACACCAAAAGTTGGTTCTTTGAGAAGATCAACAAGATTGACAAGCCCCTAGCTAGACTGACAAAATCAAAGAGAAGACCCAAATAAACAAAATAATGAATGAGAATGGTGATATTACTGTGGATCCCAAAGAAATTGAAAAAATTATAAGAGGATACTATGAACAACTCTATGCCAACAAACTGGATAATGTAGAGGAAATGGACAACTTCCTGGAAACATATGAACAACCTAGACTGATCAGAGAAGAAATAGAAGACCTCAACCAAACAATCACAATCAAAGTGATCCAATCAATAATCAAAAAACTTCTCAGAAATAAATGACCAGGGTCAGATGGCTTCACAGGGGAATTCCACCAAATGTTCCAAAAAGAACTGACACCAATCCTACTTAAACTCTTTCAAAACATTGAAGGAAATGGAACACTACCTAACTCATTTTATGAAGCTAACATCAATCTACTGCCAAAATCATGCAAAGATGGTACAAAAAAGGAAAACTATAGGTCAATCTCTCTAATGAATATAGATGCAAAAATTCTCAACAAAATAATTGCAAATCAAATCCAAAGACACATCAAAAAAAAATCATACACCATGACCAAGTGGGGTTTATTCCAGGCATGCAAGGACGGCTCAACATAAGAAAATCAATCAATGTCTTACAACACATTAACAAATCAAAAGGGAAAAATCAAATGATCATCTCAATAGATGCTGAAAAACCATTCGACAAAATCCAACATCCCTTTTTGTTAAAAAAACTTCAAAAGGTACGAGTTGAAGGAAACTTTCTCAATATGATAAAGAGCATATATGAAAAACCCATAGCCAGCACAGTACTCAATGGTGAGAGACTGAAAGCCTTCCCTCTAAGATCAGGAATGAGACAAGGATGCTCCCTGTCACCACTGTTATTCAACATTGTGCTAGAAGTGCTAGCCAGGGCAATCCAGCAAGAGAAAGAAAAGGCATCCAAATTGGAAAGAAAGAAGTAAAATTGTCATTATTTGCAGTTGATATGATCTTATATCTGGAAAACCCTGAGAAACTGACAATATACCTACTAACGCTAATAAACAAATTTAGCAAAGTAGCGGGATACATGATTAATGCACATATGCCAGTAATGTTTCTATATGCTAGAAATGAATGAAGTGAAGAGACACTCAAGAAAAAGATACCATTTTCAATAGCAACTAAAAAATTAAAGTACCTAGGAATAAACTTAACCAAAGATGTAAAAGACCTATACAAAGAAAATGACATATCTCTACTAAAAGAAATAGAGGGGGACCTTAAAAGATGGAAAAATATTCCATGATCATGGATAGGAAAGCTACATGTCATTAAAATGTCAATTCTACCCAAACTCATCTACAGATTCAATGCAATCCCAATCAAAATTCCAACAACCTACTTTGCAGACTTGGAAAAGCTAGTTATCAAATTTACTTGGAAAGGGAAGATGGCTTGAATTGCTAAAAACACACTAAAAAAGAAAAACGAAGTGGGAGGACTTACACTCCCTGACTTTGAAGCTTATTAGAAAGCCGCAGTAGTAAAAACAGCATGGTACTGGCACAAAGACAGACATATTGATCAATGGAATTGAAATGAGAATTTGGAGAAAGACCCCCAGATCTATGGCTGACTGATCTTTGATAAGGCCCCCAAAGCCACTGAACTGGGACATACCAGTCGCTTCAACAAATGGGGCTGGGAGAGTTGGATATCTCTATCCAAAAGAATGAAAGAGGACACCTACCTCACACCCTGCACAAAAATTAACTCAAAGTGGATCAAAGACCTCAATATAAAAGACAGTACTGTAAAACTCCTAGAAGATAATGTAGGGAAACATCTTCAAGACCTTGTATCAGGCAGTCACTTCCTAGACTTTAATGCCAAAGCACAAGCAACAAAAGAAAAAATAGATAAATGGGAACTCCTCAAACTTAGAAGTTTCTGTACCTCAAAGGAATTTGTCAAAAAGGTGAAGAGGCAGCCAACTCAATGGGAAAAAATTTTGGGAAACCATGTATCTGAAAAAAAAAAAGACGGGTATATTGCATATATAAAGAAATCCTACAACTCAATGACAATAGTACAGACAGCCCAATTATAAAATGGGCAAAAGATATGAAAAGACAGTCCTCTGAAGAGGAAATACAAATGGCCAAGAAAAACACATGAAAAAAATGTTCAGTTTCACTAGCTATCAGAGAGATACAAATTAAGACCACAACAAGATACCGTCTCACACCAATTAGAATGGCTGCCATTAAACAAACAGGAAACTACAAATGCTGGAGAGGATGTGGAGAAATTGGAACTCTTATTCATTGTTGGTGGGACTGTATAATGAATGGTTCAGCCACTCTGGAAAACAGTCTGGCAGTTCCTTAGAAAACTAGACGTAGAGTTACCCTCGATTCAGCAATTGCACTTCTCGGTATATACCCAGAAGATCTGAAAGCAGTGACCCAAACAGATATCTGCACGCCAATGTTCATAGTAGCATTATTCACAATTGCCAAGAGATGGATACCCAAATGTCCTTCCACAGATGAGTGGATAAATAAAATGTGGTATATACACATGATGGAATGCTATACGGCAGTAAGAAGGAACAATATCGTGAAACATATAACAACATGGATGAACCTTGAAGACATAATGCTGAGCGAAGTAAGCCAGGCACAAAAAGAGAAATATTACATGCCACCACTAATGTGAACATTGAAAAATGTAAAATAAATGGTTTATAATGTAGAATGTAGGGGACCTAGCGCTAGAGAGCAATTAGTGAAGGGGGTATGATAACCTAATAAGAACAGATAAGTTATTGTGGGTAAATTTAACATTCTGGGAATGCCCAGAAATAGCTATGGTTTGTTAATTTCTGGTGGAGATGGTAGGAACAAGTTCACAGAAGTGTTGCTATCTTAGGTTATCTGTCTGTCTTATCCCTTGCTGTGTTATAGTCTGTATATTTTCTTGGGGTAGAGTAGGAACATGTTGTAAGTAAAGTAACTATTTTAGGTCAGTTTTCTCTTTCTTATTGCCTTGTTTTGGTTTGTTTGAAATGTTTTTTAATGTATTTTTTTATTTTTTTATATTGTTAATAGGTAATTTAAAAACAAACATTGAAAGAAAAATGCAGAGCTCCCCTGAGGAGCTGGTGGAGAATGCAGGGGTGTTGGGTTTCCCCACCTTGATGGTTGCTGATGTGCTTGCATTGGAATTAATGGACTGCTGGAGTTTGGGAGGGGACTAATTGAAGAGTTTAAAATTCCTGGGGGCCCCAGTCTTAGAGTGACCCCATACTATCATGGGTTTTACCTCCAACAGCTCCAACAGGTTCTCATGGTGGTGATGTGAATATGAGAGGGGAAAAAACCCCAGTGCTTCCTGCAGGGGGAGAGGGGAAATAGCTATTTTTAAATATGTCCAAAAGAAAAGTAACAATTTCAAACTATGTAGCATACTGTAGACTGGGTGTGGCTGAGGAAAGAATGAATAGGCCTGAAGAGATGTCAGTAGAAACTTCTCAAGTTGAAATAACAACAAAATAATAATAATGAAACAAACGGAGCAGAATACCATAGAAATTATGCAAGGTGTGACATATGCATAATGGGAATGCCAGAGGGAGAAAAAAAGGGAAATTAACAGAAGAAATATTTGAAATAATAATGGCTGAGTTTTCTAAAATTAATGATAGATACCAAAACCACAGGTTCAGTATGCTTAGAGGACAACAAGAAAGATAAATACCAAAAAATACTGAAAATTAAAAAAGACATTTATGGGCATCATATTCAAATTGCAGAAAACCAAGAGATAATCTTGAAAGAAGAGGGAAAAAATACCTCACCGATTGAGGAAAAAGGATAACAATTACATTGGCTTTCTTGTTACAAGCCATGCAACTACACAAGTGAGTGGAGTGAAACATTAAAATTTTAAAAGAAAAAGAAAACACCAATTTAGAATTCTTTATCAGCACAATTTTCCTTCAAAAATGATGGAGAAATTAGGACTTTCTCAGACAAACAAATCTGGAGGGAATTTTTTTGCCAGTGGAACTGCCTAACAAGAAGTGTGAAAAGAACTTCTCAGAGCTAAGGTAACTGATACAGATCAGAAACTCTGATCTACATTAAAAAAAAAAAAAAACAGAAGAGCATTAGAGGAGGAACAAATTAAGGTAAAATTAACCTTTTATAACTCTTATTAATTGATTTCATAGAAAATCATTTAAAGTAATAATAGCAACCACATCTTGGGTGAGTATAACTTATGGATGAGTGAAATGAATAACACCAATGTTTTAGGTCACAGGAGGAATTGGCAGTGCTCTGTTGGAAAGTGTGGGTGTGAGGCATACTCATGAAGTAGTGCAATGAATTTGAAAGTAGACTTCATTAGTTGTTATGTACCTTACAAACTATAGGGCAACCTACAAATTTTTATAAAAGAGGTATATTTGATATTCAGAGAGGGGAGAAAATCGTGTCACATAAACTTCTCAATTAAAACCAGAGAAAGCAGAAAAAGAGGGGAAAGTAAAAAAAGAAAAAGAGAGAAGAGCAAAGAATAAAAAGTTTCAAATCTGGTGGATATATATATACAGTTATATCAATAATCACTTGAAATGTGAATGGTCTTAATACAACAATTAAAAGAGACTGAAAGAATGAATTAAAAAAATACTCAACCATTTGTTTTTTAACATACACCCACATTAAAACTAAAGACAATCACAGATTAAAAATAAAGGGATGAAAAACATACCATGCAAGCACAAATCAGAAGACAGCTATGTTAGTTTCAGACAAATTAGACTTCAGAAACAGGAAAACTGTCAGCAATAAAGAGGGGTATTACATGGAGAAAAAGAGATCAATTCTCCAAGAAGATATAACAATCCATAATGTATACCCATCTAACAAGAAAGTATCACAATACATAAGCAAAAACTGACAGAACTGCCAAGAGAAGTAGACAAATTCACTATTATGGTTGAAGACTTACATACCTCTATCAATAATTTACAGATCCAGCAGGCAGAAAATAAGTAAGAATATTGTTGGTCTCAGCAGTACCATCAATCAACTGATCTCATAAACAATTACCAAAAAGACATTATAGAGTGCTTCAATCAAAAACAGCAGAATACTTATTCTTCTCAAGTTCACATGGAATATGCCAAGATAGATCATATTCTGGAGAACAAAATACAGCTCAACACATTTTTTTTAAAATAGAAATCATATTAAGAAATCATACAATCACTTGACAGTGGAAATAAACTAGATATCAATAACAGAATGAGTACTGGAAAATTGTAAAATATTTGGTTATTAAATAAAACATGGTCAAATAAGTCACAAGAGAAAATTTTTTAAATATTTTGAAATAAATTTAAATTAAAATGTAACAAAAATTTGTGGGAAAGAGAAAATTTTTCTTAGAATGGAAATTATAGCTTTGAATGCATACATTACAAAAGGAGCAGTACAAAAACCAATAATCTGATGGAGGCAGGGCAAGATGGTGGCATAGGGAGGTGTGGAATTTAGTTAGTCTTCTAGAGCAACTAGTAAGTAGCCAGGACATTTGTTTCTGGCACACATCATATGCCAGTCTGGAATGAGTGGAATGGTTGAGATTGTGGCATAGAACTGTAAGTCAAGCTCCCCAAACTGCAGAGCTGGTACCCAACCGCACTGACACAGCAGGCTGAGATGGAACACTTCCCTGGGGTAAAACAATCAGTCATCTAGGATCAAGGGAAAGTAACTCAACAAAGCTCAAATTATGGTTTTAATAAACGAATTTGGACAACTGAATATAAGCTACAGGCATAGATAAACCTGGAGCAAGCAGGAAAGGAACCCTGAGGTCTCTACCAGCAGAGAGGAGGCAGGGTTGATGGATGGATAAATAAATAAATAGATAAATAGATAGATAAATAAATAAGTAAATAAATACAAAAACACATAAATAAATACATAAATTAAAAAAACAGAGGTGTTTGGAGATGGCTGAGCTCAGAATACTGGAAAAGAGCAGTGTCCAAAGTAAAGGGCCATAGAGAACCTGGTACCAAATCTAGTTGACCAGTGAAACTAGGTAGCTGAGGACAGGTACTTTAAAGGGGATTTCTTTTTTTTTTTTCCTCCCATTTTAAGTAGCTCATTAGAAAAAGCATCAGGCATTTTCAATTTTCAGTCCTACCCAGGCATGGCTATAGTTAAAAAAGTCAGAAAGATGAAGGAGGAATTTAAGTGTAGGAGATAATTTCCTAAAAGGTGTATCTTACCTAAGAAAAGGGGGGCATAGTCCAGGTCAAGTGGCAGCCCTCCCTCCAAGAATTCAGACCCCAGGGCCTGGGGACAAAAAAAAGCGCCTAGAAACAATTTAAGCTTGGTTTCTGACACCCTCATCCCCTGACCAACACAGGGTCCACTGAGAATTAAAGGCACCACAGCTCTTCACACCAGCAGGAAGCCTGGCTGACAGGACACAAAAAACACTGAGTCTAGAGTTCTCACAGGAAAGTCTGACAACCTGCAGGGTCTCATCCTCAGGGAAACTTAATGATGATTATACCTTCCTCCTGAGACCTAGGTCTGTCTGGTCTGGGAAAATCTGATTGAGATAATCAAGAGAACCAGATGCTTAGACCACAAAAAATTATGAGTCACATTAGGAAAAATGAAGATATGGCCCAGACAAAGGAGCATCTTATACTTCAAACGAGTTACAGGAGATGAAACAACTCATTAAAGTTGTTCAAAAAATCTAAATCAAATCAGTGATCTGAGTGAAAATGTGGCAAAAGAGAAGAAGGATTTAAAAAAGACACTGGGTGAACATAAAGAAGAATTCATAAGCCTGAAAAAATAATTGGCAAAACTTTCAGGAATGAAAGGCAACATAGAAGAAATGGAAAACACAATGGAGACATAAAACAGCAGATTTGAAGAGGCAGAACAAAGGATTCATGAACTGAAGACAGGGTATCTGATGTCATGCACACAAAAGAACAGATAGGGAAAAGAATGGAAAAATATGAGCAGGGTCTCAGGGATTGAATGACAACATGAATTGTATGAACATATCTATCATGGGTGTCCCAGAAGGAGAAGAGAAGAGAAAAGGGGCAGAAACAATAATGGAGGAAATTTTCACTGAAAATTTCCATCTCTTATGAAAGACATAAAATTACAGATCCTAGAAGTTTGGTGTACCCCAAACAGAACAGAACTGAATAGATGTACACCAAGACACTTAATAATCAGATTATCAAATGTCAAAGACAAAGAGAATTCTGAAAACAGCAAGAGAAAAGCAATCCATTACATAAAAGGGAAGCTCAATAAGACTAAGTGTGGATTTCTCAGTAGAAACCATGGAAGTGAGAAGGCAGTGATATGATATATTTAAGATAATGAAAGAGAAAAACTGCCAACCAAGAATTCTATATCCAGCAAAATTGTCCTTCTAAAATGAGGAAGAGTTTAAAATATTTTCAGACAAGCAGACACTGAGAGGAATTTGTGAACAAGATACTTGCTCTACAAGAAATACTACAGGGAGCACTACAGGCAGATCGGAAAAGAAGGAGAGGCTTGGAGAAGAGTGTGTAAATGAAGACTACCAGTAAGGATAAAAATAAAATAAGAAAAGACATAAAACACAAAGGACAAGAGGCGGGGCAAGATGGCAGACTGGTGAGCTGTATGTTTTAGTTACTCCTCCAGGAAAGTAGGTAGAAAGCCAGGAACTGCGTGGACTGGACACCACAGAGCAATCTGACTTTGGGCATACCTCATACAACACTCATGAAAACGTGGAACTGCTGAGATCAGCGAAATCTGTAAGTTTTTGCGGCCAGGGGACCCGCGCCCCTCCCTGCCAGGCTCAGTCCCGGGGGAGGAGGGGCTGTCAGCTCCGGGAAGGAGAAGGGAAAACTGCAGTGGCTGCCCTTATCGGAAACTCATTCTACTGATTCAGACTCCAACCATAGATAGACTGAGACCAGACACCAGAGAATCTGAGAGCAGCCAGCCCAGGAGAGAGGAGACAGGCATAGAAAAAAAAACCACGAAAAACTCCACAATAAAAGCGGAGGATTTTTGGAGTTCTGGTGAACACAGAAAGGGGAAGGGCCCTGAGGCGCATATGCAAATCCCGAAGAAAAGCTGATCTCTCTGCCCTGTGGACCTTTCCTTAATGGCCCTGGTTGCTTTGTCTCTTAGCATTTCAATAACCCATTAGATCTCTGAGGAGGGCCCGTTTTTTTTTTTTTTTTAATCCTTTTTTCTTTTTCTAAAACAATTACTCTAAGAAGCCCAATACAGAAAGCTTCAAAGACTTGCTATTTGGGCAGGTCAAGTCAAGAGCAGAACTAGGAGAGCTCTGAGACAAAACGCAATAATCCAGTGGCTGAGAAAATTCACTAAACACCACAACTTCCCAAGAAAACGGGGGTGTCTGCTCACAGCCATCATCCTGGTGGACAGGAAACACTCCTGCCCATCACCAGCCCCATAGCCCAGAACTGCCCCAGACAACCCAGTGTGACGGAAGTGCTTCAAATAACAGGCACACACCACAAAACTGGGCGTGGACATTAGCCTTCCCTGCAATCTCAGCTCATTGTCCCAGAGTTGGGAAGGTAGAGCAGTGTGAATTAACAAAGCCCCATTCAGCCATCATTTGAGCAGACTGGGAGCCTCCCTACACAGCCCAGCAGCCCAGAACTGCCCTGGGGGGACGGCACTCACCTGTGACATAGCACAGTCATCCCTCAACAGAGGACCCGGGGTGCACGGCCTGGAAGAGGGGCCCACTTGCAAGTCTCAGGAGCCATACGCCAATAACAAGGACTTGTGGGTCAGTGGCAGAGACAAACGCGGCAGGACTGAACTGAAGGATTAGACTATTGCAGCAGCTTTAAAACTCTAGGATCACCAGGGAGATTTGATTGTTAGAGCCACCCCCCCCTCCCTGACTGCCCAGAAAC
>ABVD02264862.1:0-76187 GCA_000164785.2 Choloepus hoffmanni
TTCTATGTGTTTCCCCTGTGCTGAAAAACAACTTTTTTGAATGAATTCACCTTGGAAATCTCTGAAAGCATTATGTTATGCAGTTTTAAAAACTAAGTATAATATAGCTTTCATTGACTTCTATGTGTTTTTCCTGGCCTGAAAGACAACTTATTTGAAAGCACCCACTTGGAAATCTGCAAAAGTATTATGTTGTACAGTTCTGAAAACTAAGTTGAATACAGCTTTTGTTGACTTCTACGTGTTTTGCCTGGCCCCGCTAACAACTTTTTGAAAGTAGTCACTTGGAGATCTGAGAACGTTGTATGTTACACAGTTCTGAAATGTGAGCTGAATACAGCTTTCATTGACGTCAATATGTTTTCCCTGGGTTGAAAAACAGCTTTTTGGAAAACAGTCACTTGGAGCTCGGCAAAAGCACTATGTTACACACTTACAGAAACTATGTTAAATATAGATTTCATTGACATCTACGTGTTTTCCCTGGGCTGAAAAAAAGCTTTTTTGAAAGGAGTCACCTTGCAGCTCTGCGAATCCAGTATGTTACACAGTTCTGAAATCTAAGTTGAATGCAGCTTTCATTCACTTCTATGTGTTTTCCCTGGGCTGAAAATCAACTTTTTTGAAAGCAGTCACTTGGAAATCTGGGAAAGCAATATGTTACACAGTTCTGAAATCTAAGTTGAATGCAGCTTTCATTCACTTCTACGTGTTTTCCCTGGGCTAAAAATTAACTGTTTTGAAAGGAGTCACCTTGCAGTTCTGCAAAAGCAGTATGTTACACAGTTCTGAAAACTAAGTTCAATACAGCTTTCTTTGACTTCTATGTGTTTTCCCTGGGCTGAAAAACAACTTTTTTGGAAGCAGTCACATGGAGTTCTGCGAAAGCAGTATGTTGCACAGTTCGGAAATCTATATTGAATATAGCTTTCATTGACTTCTGTGTGTTTTCCCTGGGCTGAAAAACTACTTTTTTGAAAGCGGTAACTTGCAACTCAGTGAAAGCAGTGTGGTACACTGTTCTGAAAGCTAAGTTGAGTACAGATTTCATTGACTTCTATGTTTTTTCCCTTGGCTGAAAAACAAGATTTTTAAAGCACTCAGTTGGAACTCTGTGAAATCAGTATGTTGCACTGTTCTGACTACTAAGTTGAATACAGCTTTCATGGACTTCTATGTGGTTCCCTGGGGTGAAAAAACTTTTCTGAAAGCAGTCACTTGGAATTCTGCGAAAGCTGTATGTTATGCAGTTCTGAAAACTAAGTTGAATATAGATTTCATTCACTGAAATGTGTTTTCCCTGGGCTGAAAAAGAAGTTTTTTTAAGCAGTCACTTGGAACTCTGCGAAAGCAGTATGTTATGCAGTTCTGAAAACTAAGTCGAATATAGATTTCATTAACTTCTATGTGTTTTCCCAGGCCTGAAAATCTACATTTTTGAATGCAGTCACTATGAACTCTGCAAAAGCAGTATGTTACGCAGCTCTGAAAACTAAATTGAATACAGCTTCCATTCACTTGTATGTGTTTTCCATGAGCTGAAAAAGATGTTTTCTGAAAGCAGTCACTTGGAAATCTGTAAAAGCCGTATGTTACATGGTTCTGAAAAAAAAGATGATTACAGATTTCATTCATTTCTATGTGTTCCCCTGGGCTGAAAAGCCACTTTTTTGAAAGCAGTCACTTGGAAGTCTGTGAAAGCAATATGTTACATGGTTCTGAATACTAAGTTGAATACTGCTTTCTTTGAGTTCTATGTGTTTTCCATCAGCTGAAAAACAACTTTTTTGAAAGGTGTCACTTGAAACTCTGCCAAATCATTATGTTACACAATTCTGAACACTAAGTGGTATACAGCTTTTGTTGACATCTATGTGTTTTCCCTGGGTTGAAAAACAACTTTTTTGAAAGCAGTCACTAGGAACTCTGTGAAAGCAGTATGTTAAAACTGTTCAAAAAACTAAGTTGAATACAGATTTCATTGACTTATATGTGTGCTCCCTGGGCTGAGAAACGGCTATTTTGAAAGCAGTCACTTAGACCTCTCCAAAAGCAGTGTGTTACACAGTTCTGAAAACTAAGTTGACCACAGTTTTCATTGACTTCTACTGTTATCTCTGGGCTGAAAAACACCTTTTTTGAAATCAGTCTCTTGGAAGTCTTGAAAGCAAGATGTTACACAGTTCTGAAAACTAAGTTGAATACAGCTTTCTTTGACTTCTATGCCTTTTCTTCGGGCTGAAAATTATCTTTTTTTAAAGCAGTCACCTTGAACTCTGTGACCATAGTATGTGACACAGTTCTGAAAACTAAGTTGACTACAGCTTTCTTTGGCTTCTAAGTCTTTTCCCTGGGGTGAGAGAAAACTTTTTTGTAAGAAGTCTCTTGGAGATCTGCGAAAGCAGTATGTTACACTGTTTCAAAAAGTAAGTTGAATACAGCTTTCTTTGACTCCTATATATTTTCTTTGGGATGAAAAGCAGATTTTTTGGAAACAGTAACTTAGAATTCTGTGAAAGCAGTCTGTTACACTTTTCTGAAAACTAAGTTGAATACAGCTATCATTGACTTCTATCTGGTTTCCTTTGGCTGAAAATCAGCTTTTTTGAAAGCATTCACCTTGGAATTCTGCGAAAGCAGTATATTACTAATTTCTTAAAGCCAAGTTGAATACCGCTTTCATTGAATTCTATGTTTTTTCCGTGGGATGAAAAACAACTTTTTGAAAGAATTCACTTGGAATTCTATGAAAGTATTCTGTTACTCAGTTCTGAATACTAAGTTGAATTAAGCATTCATTGACTTCTAGGTGTTTTCCCTGTGATAAAAAACAACTTTTTTGAACGCAGGCACTTGGAAATCTGCAAATGCATTAACTGACAGTTCTGAAAACAAAGATTAATAGACCTTTCTTTGACTTGTATGTGGTTTGCATGGGCTGAAAAACAACTTCTTTGAAAACAGTAACCTATAAATCTGTGAAAGTACTATGTGACACAGTTCTGAAAACTAAGTTGAGCAGAGCTTTCATTGAATTCTCTGTGTGGTCCCTGGGCTGAAATACAACTTTTTTAGAAGCAGTCACATGGAACTCTGCAAACATTGTATGTTACACAGTTCTGAAAACTTAGTTGAATACAGCTTTCTTTGACTTCTTTGTGTTTTCCCTGTGATGAAAAGCAACTTTGTGGAAAGTAGTCACTTTGAAATCTGCAAAAGCACTAGGTTACTGAGTTCTGAAAACTAAGTTGAATACAGATTCCATTGACTTCAATGTGTTTTCCCCAGCCTGAAAAACACCTTTTTTGAAAGCAGTCACTTGGAAATCTGCAAAAGCAGTATGTTACACACTTCTGAAACCTAAGTTGAATACAGCTCTCATTGACGTCTCTTTGTTTTCCCTGGGATGAAAAATACCTTTTTGGGAAGCAGTCACTTGGAACTCTGTGAAAGCTGTATGTTGTGGAGCTCTGAATACTATGTTGAATACAGCTTTCATTGACTTCTTTCTGTTCTCCCAGAGCTGAAAAACAACTTTTATGAAAGTGGTCTCTTGGAAGTTTGCAAAAGCAGTTTGTTACACTGTTCTGAAAACTAAGTTTAATACAGCTTTCATTGACTTCTTTATGTTTTCCCTGGGCTGAAAAACAACTATTTTGAAAGCAGTCACTTGGAACTCTGCGAAAGCAGTATGTCAGACAACTCTGAAAACTAAGTTGAATACAGCTTTCACTTAGTTCTATGTGTTTTCCCTGGTATGAAAAACAACCTTTTTAAAGCAGTCACTTGGAACTCTGCAAAAGCAGTATGTTATGCAGTTCTGAAAACTAAGTTGAATGCAGCTTTCATTGACGTCTATGTGTTTATCCTGGGTTGAAAAACAACTTTTTTGAAAGTAGTCACATGGAAGCCTGTGAAAGACTTATGTTACAGCGTTCTGAAAACTTACTTGAATACAGCTTTCATTGACATCTAATTGTTTTCCCTGGACTGAAAAACAACTTTTTTGAAAGCAGTCACTTGGAACTCTGTGAGAGTAGTATGTTACAGATTTCTGAACACTAAGTTCAATACAGCATTCTTTGAGATCTATGTGATTTCCCTGAACTGAAAAACAACTTTTTTGAAAGCATTCTCTTGGAAGTCTGTGAAAGCTGTATTTTACACAGTTCTGAAAACTCAGTTGAATACAGCTTTCATTGACTTCTATGTGTTTTCCCTGGGATGAAAAACAACTTACTTGAATCAGTCAGTTGAAACTCTCTGAAAGCCATTTGTTACACAGTTCTGAAAATTAAGATGAATACAGCTTTCTTTGACTTTTTGTGTTTACTCCAGGCTGAAATACAACTTTTTGAAACCAGTCACTTGTAAATGCAAAAGCAGTAAGATACACAGTTCTGAAAACTAAGTTGAATACAACTTTCATTGACTTCGATGTGTTTTCCCTGGGATGAAAACCATCTTTTTGGAAAGCTGTTCATTGGAAATCTGTGAAAGCAGTATTATATACAGTTCTGAAAATCATGTTGAATACAGCTTTCATTGACAGCTATGTGTTTTCCCTGGGATGAAAAACAGCTGTTTTGAAAGCAGTCACTTGGAACTCTGTGAAAGCTTATGTTACTCATTTCTGAAAACTAAGTTGAAGACAGTTTTCATTGAGTTGTATGTGTCATCCTTGGGCTGAAAAACAACTTTTTTAAAGCAGTCAATTGGAACTCTGTGAAAGCAGTATGTTGCACAGTTCTGAAATCTAAGTTGATTACAGCTTTCTTTGACTTCCATGTGTTTTCCTGGGCTGAAAAACAAGTTTTTGAAAGCAGTCACTTGGAACTCTGGAAAGTAGTATGTTACACTGTCCTGAAATCTAAGTAGAAATCAGCTTTCATTGACTTCTATGTGTTTTCCCTCAGCTGAAAAACCAAATTTTAAAGCAGTCACATGGAACTCTGTGAAAGCAGTATGTAATACAGTTCTGAAAACTAAGATGTTTACACCTTTCATTGGCTTCGTTGTGTTTTCCCTGGGATGAAAATCAACTTTTTGGAAAGCAGCCACTTGGAACTCTGTGAAAGCAGTATGTTACGGATTTCTGAATACTAAGTTGAAAACAGCTTTCATTTACGTTTATGTGTTTTCCCTGAGCTGAAAAACAACTTTTTGGAAAGCAGTCACTTGGAAATCTGCGAAAGCAGTATGTTGCGGAGCTCTGAATACTAAGTTGATTACAACTTTCACTGACTTCTATGTGTTCTCCAGAGCTGAAAAGCACCTTTTATGAAAGCAGTGTCCTGGAAATCTGAGAAAGAAATATGTCACACTGTTCTGCAAAAAAAGGTGAATACAGCTTTCATTGACTTCTTTATGTTTCCCTTCACTGAAAAATAACTTTTTTGAAAGCAGTCCCTTGGAACTCTGCAAGAGCAGTATGTCACACAGTTCTGAAAACTAATTTGAATACAGTTTTTGTTTAGTTCTATGTGCTTTCCCTGGGACGAAAAACAACCTTTTTAAAGCAGTCACTTGGAAATCTACGAAAGCAGTATGTTGCACCGCCCTGCCAACTAAGTTAAATACAGCTTTCTTTGACTTCTGTGTGTTTTCCATGGGCTGAGAAGAACTTTTTTGAAAACAGTCACTTGGAACTCTGCAAAAGCAGTATGTCACACAGTTCTGAAAAGTAAGTTGAATACAGCTTTAGTTTAGTTCTATGTGTTTTCCCTGGGACAAAAAACAACCTTTTTAAAGCAGTCACTTGGAACTCTGTGAAAGCAGTATTTTGCACAGCTCTGCAAACTAAGATAAATAGAGCTTTCTTTAACTTCTATGTGTTTTCCCTGGGCTGAAAAACAACTTTTTTAAGCAGTCACTTGGAACTCTTCTAAAGCAGTATGTTACAGAGATCTGAAACCTAAGTTGAATACAGCTTCTGTTGACTTCTATGTGTTTTCCCTGAGGTGAAAGAAAACTTTTTAAAAGCAGCACTTCAAATTCTGCAAAAGCAGTAAGTTACACAGTTCTGAAAATTAAGTTGAATACAGCTTTCATTGACTTCTATGTGTTTTGCCAGGGCTGAAAGACAACTTTTTTGAAATCAGTCACTAGGAAATCTGTGAACGCAGTATGTTACACAGTTCTGAAAATTAAGTTGAATACAGCTTTCATTGACTTCTATGTGTTTACCCTGGGCTGAAAAACAGCTTTTTTGAAAGCAGTCACTTGGAACTCTGTAAACGCATTATGTTACACAGTTCTGAAAACTGAGTTGAATACAGCTTTCATTGAAATCTATGTGTTTTCCCTGGGCTGAAAAACAACTTTTCTGGAAGCAGTCACTTGGAACTCTGTGAAAGCTGTGTCTTACACGATTCTGAAAAATGGGATGCCTACAGTTTTCATTCACTTCTACGTGTTTCCCAGGGCTGAAAAACCACTTTTTTCAAACCAGTCACTTGGAGCTCTGTGAAAGCAGTATGTTACATGGTTCAGAAGGTGAAGTTGAATACAGCTTTCATTGACTTTAAGTGTTTTCCCTCACCGAAAAAACAACTTTTTTGAAAGCACTCCCTTGGATCTCTGCGAAAGAAGTATGGTACACATTTCTGAAAACTAAGTTGGATACAGCTTTCATTGACTTCTATGTGTTTTCCCTGGGCAGGAAAACAACTTTTTACAAAGCATTCACTTGGAAATCTGCAAAAGAATTATGTTACAGAGTTCTGAAATCTAAGTTGAATACAGCTCTCATTGACTGCCATGTGTTTCCCCTGGGTTGAAAACAACTTGTTTGGAAGCAGTAACTTGGAGCTCTGTGAAAGCAGCATGTTACACAGTTCAGAAAACTATGTTGAATATAGCTTTCATTGACTTCTATGTGTTTTCCCTGGGCTGAAAAACAACTTTTTTGTAAGCAGTCATGTGGAACTCTGTGAAAGCAGTATGTTATGCAGTTCTGAAAACTGAGTTGAATACAGCTCTCACTGACTTCTATTTGTTTTCCCTGGGCTGAAAACAACTTTATTGAATGCAGTCAATTTGAAGTCTGCCAAAGCAGTATGTTTCACAGTTCTGCAAACTAAGTTGAATACAGCTTTCATTGACTTCTATGTGTTTTCCCTGGGCAGAAAAACAACTTTTTTGAAAGAAGTCACTTGGAAATCTGTGAAAGCAGTGTGTTACACAGTTCTGAAATCTAAGTGGAATACAGCTTTCATTGACTGGTATGTCTTTTCCCTGGGCTGAAAGACAACTTTTTGAAAGCAGTGACTAGGAACTCTGCGAAAGCAGTACGTTACACGGATCTGAAACCTAAGTTGAATTCAGCATTCATTGACTTCTATTTGTTTTCCCAGCACTGAAATACAACTCTTTTGAAAACAGTCACTTGGAACTGTCCGAAAGCAGTATGTTTCACGGTTCTGAAAACTAAGTCGAATACAGCTTTCATTGAATTATATGCATTTTACCTGGGCTGAAAAACACCTTTTTGGAAAGGAGTCAGTTGGAACTCTGCCAAAGCAGTATGTTACACAGTTCTGAAAACTGAGTTGACTACAGCTTTCATTGACTTCCACGTGTTTTCCATTTGCTGAAAAACAACTTTTTTGAAAGCAGTCAGAAGAACTCTGTGAAAGCAGTATGTTACATGCTTCTGAAATCTAAATTTAATACAGCTTTCATTTACTTCTATGTGTTTTCCCTGGGTTTAAAAACCACTTTTTTTAAGCAGTCACTTGGATTCCTGCAAAGGACTATCTTACACAAAACTGAAATCTAAGTTGAATACAGATTTCATTGACTACTATGTGTCTTCTCTGGGCTAAAAAACAACTTTTTTGAAAGCATTCACCTGGAAATCTGAGAAACCAGTATGTTACACAGGGCTGAAAACTAAGTTGAGTACACCTTTCATTGACTTCTATGTGTTTTCCCTGGGCTGGAAAACAGCTTTATTCAAAGCAGTTACTTGGAACTCGGCAAAAGCAGTAAGTTACACAGCTCTGAATACTAAGTTGAATACAGCTTTCTTTGACTTATATGTGTTTCCCTAGGAGGAAGAACAACTTTTTTGAAAGCAGTCACTTGGAACTCAGTGAAAGCAGTATGTTACATAGTTCTAAAAACTTAGTTGAATACAGCTTTCATTCAGTTCTACGTGTTTCCCCTGGGCTGACAAACAACTTTTTTGAAAGCAGTCACAAGGAACTCTGCAAAAAAAGTATGTTACACCGTTCTGAAAACTAAGTTGGATACAGCTTTCTTTGACTTCTATGTGTCTTCCCTGGGATGAAAAACAGCTTTTTTGAAAGCAGTCACTTGGAACTCTGCGAAAGTAGTATGTTGCACCGTTCTGAAATCTAAGTTGTATACAGCTTTCATTGACTCACATGTGTTTTCCACTGACTGAAAAACAACTCTTTTCAAAGCAGTCACTTGGAACTCTGTGAAAGCAGAATCTTAGTCAGTTATAAAAACTAACTTGTTTAGACTTTTCATTCACTTCTATGTCTTTTCCCTGGGCTGAAAAACATCTTTTTTCAATGTAGTTAGTTTGAACTCTGCAAAACCAGTATGTTAAACAGTTCTGAGAAGTGAGTTGAATACAGCTTTCAATGGCTTCTTTGTGTTTTCCCTGGGCTGAATAATAAATTTTTTGAAAGCAGTCACTTGGAACTCAGCGAAAGCAGTATGTTACACAGTTCTGAAGACTAAGTTGAATACAGCTTTCATTCACTTCTATGTGTTTCCCCTGGGCTGAGAAACAACTTTTTTGAAAGCAGTCACAAGGAACTCTGCAAAAGAAGTGTGTTTCATTATTCTGAAAACTGAGTTGGATACACCTTTCATTGACTTCTTTGTGTTTTCCCTGGGCTGAAAAACAGCTTTTTTCAAAGCAGTTACTTGGAACTTGGCAAAAGCAGTAAGTTACACAGGTCTGAATACTAAGTTGAATACAGCTTCCTTGACTTATATGTGTTTTCCCTAGGAGGAGGAACAACTTTTTTGAAAGCAGTCACTTGGAACTCTGTGAAAGCAGTATGTTACATAGTTCTGAAAACTAAGTTGAATACAGCTTTCATTCACTTGTATGTGTTTCTCCTGGGCTGACAAAAAACTTTTTTGAAAGCAGTCACAAGGCACTCTGTGAAACCAGTATGTTAAACAGTTTTGAGGACTGAGTTGAATACAGCTTTCAATGACTTCTTTGTGTTTTCCCTGGGCTGAATAACAAATTTTTTGAAATCAGTCACTTGGAACTCTGCGAAAGCAGTATGTTACACAGTTCTGAAAACTAAGTTGGATACAGCATTCATTGACTTCTATCTGTTTTCCCTGCATTGAAAAGCAACTTTATTGAAAGCAGTCCCTTGGAACCCTGTGAAAGCAATATGTTAGACAGTTTTGAAAAGTCAGCTGAATACAGCTTTCATTGAATTCTATGTGTTTTCCCTGGGCTGTAAAACATCTTTTTTGAAAGTGATCAATTGACATCTGCGAAAGCAGTGTGTTACACACTTCTGGAAACTAAGTTGAATACAGCTTTCATTGACATCTATCTGTTTTCCCTGGGTTGAAAAACAACATTATTGAAAGCAGTCACTTGGAACTCTGCAAAAGAAATATGTTACACAGTTCTGAAAACTAAGTTGTATAGAGCTTCCAGTGACTTCTGCAGGACTTCCCTGGGCTGAAAACCAACTTTTTTGAAAGCAGTCAATTGGAAATCTGCGAAAGCACTATGTCACACAGTTCTGAAAACTAAGTTGAATAAAGCTTTCATTGACTTCTCTGTGTTTCCCCCGGGCTGGAAAACAAAATTTTTGAAAGCAGTCACTTGGAACTCTGTGAAAGCAGGATGTTACACAGTTCTGAAAACTAAAATGAATACAGTTTTCATTGACTTTTATGTGTTTTCCCTGGGCAGAAAAACAAATTTCTGGAAAGCAGTCAGTTGAAACTCTGCAAAAGCAGGATATTACACAGTTCAGAAAACTAAGTTGTATACAGCTTTCCTTGACTACTATGTGTTTGCCCTGGACTAAATAACAACTTTCTGGAGAGCAGTCACTTGAGACTCTACAAAAGCAGTATGTTACACAGTTCTGAAAACTAAGTTGAATACAGCTTTCATTGACTTCAGTGTGTTTCCCCTGGGCTTTAAACCACCCTTTGTATGCAACTACCTGGAACCCTGCCAAAGCAGTATGTTACACAGTTCTAAAAACGAAGTTGAATACAGGTTTCATTGACTTCTATGTGCTTTCCCTGAGCTGAAAAACAACTCTTTTTTGAAAGAAGTCACTTGGAACTCTGCGAAAGCTGTATGTTACACAGTTCTGTAAACTAAGTTGAATACAGCTTTCATTGACTTCTACGTATCTTCCCTGGGATGAAAAACACCTTTTTGAAACCGGGCACTTGGAACTCTGTGTAAGCACTATGTTACAGAGTTGTCAAAACTAAGTTGAATAGAGCTTTCACTGACTTCTCTGTGTTTTTCCTGGGCTTATAAACACCTTTTTTGAAAGTGGTCACTTGGAACCCTCTGAAAGCAGTATGTTACACACTTCTGAAAACTAAGTGGAATACAGCTTTCATTGACTTCTTTGTGTTTTCCCTGTGTTGAAAAATAATTTTTTTGATTGTAGTCAGTTTGAACTACATGAAACCACTATGTTACACAGTTCTGAGAACTGAGTTGAATACAGCTTTCAATGATTTCTTTGTGTTTTACCTGGGCTGAAAAACAAATTTTTTGAAAGCAGTCACTTGGAAATCTGAGAAAACAGTATGTTACACAGTTCCAAAAAAAAAGTTGAATACACCTTCCTTTGATTTCTATTTGTTTTCCCTGGACTGAATAACAACTTTTTTGAAAGTAGTCACTTGGAAATCTGCAAAAGCAGTGTATTACACTGTTCTGAAACCTAATTTGAATACAACTTTCATTGACTTCTATGTGTTTTCCCTGGGTGAAAAACAACTTTTTTGAAAGCAGACACTTGGAAATCTGCAAAACCAGTATTTTACACAGTTATGAAAACTAAGTTGAATACAGCTTTCATTGACTTCTGTGTGTTTTCCCTGGGTTGAAAAGCAACTTTGTTGAAAGCAGTCAATTGGAAATCTGTGAAAGCAGTGTGTTACACAGTTCTGAATGCTAAGTTGAATACAGCTTTCATTCACATTTATGAGGTTTCCCTGGGCTGAAAAACAACTTTATTGAAAGCAGTCACTTGGAACTCTGCAAAAGCAGTATGTTACACAGTTCTGAAAACTAGGTTGAATACAGCTTTCATTGACTTCTAGGAGTTTTCCCTGGGATGAAAAACGACTTTTTTGAAAGGAGTCACCTGGAATTCTGTGAAAGCAGTATATTACACTGTCCTGATATCTAAGTTGAATACATCTTTCATTGACTTCCATGTGTTTCCCCTTGGCTGAAATACAACTTTTTTGAAAGCAGTCACTTGGAACTCTGCGAAAGCAGTATGTTACAAAGTTATGAAAAATAATTTGAATACAGCTTTCATTGACTTCTATGTGTTTTCCGTTGGTGAAAAACAACTTTTTTAAAGTAGTCACTTGGAGCTCTGCGAAGGTAGTATTTCACAAAATTTTGAAAAGTGAGATGAATACAGCTTTCATTCACTTCTATGTGTTTTTCCTGGGCTGAAAAACAACATTTTGAAAGCAGTCACTTGGAACTCTGTGAAAGCAGTATGTTACACAGTTCTGAAAACTGAGTTGTGTACAGCTTTCATTGACTTCTATTTGTGTTCCCTGAGTTGAAGAACACCTTTTTTGAGAGCAGTTCTTCGAGCTCTGTGAAAACAGTGTGTTATACAGTTCTGAGAACTACATTGAATACAGCTTTCATTGACTTCTATGTGTTTTCCCTGGGCTGAAAAGCAACTTTTTTTGAAAGCAGTCACTTGGAATTCTGTGACAGAAGGTATGTTAAATAGTTCTGAAAACTAATTTGAATACAGTTTTCTTTGACTTCTTGGTTTTTTCCCTTGTCTGAAAAACAACTTTTTTGAAAGCAGTCAGTTTGAACTCTGCTAAACCAGTATGTTACACAGTTCTGAAAACTAAGTTAAATACAGTATTCATTGACTTCTATGTGTTTTCCCTGGGCTGACAAACAACTTTTTTGAAAGCAGCCACTTGGAATTCTGCGAAAGCAGTATGTTACACAGTTGTGAAAACTAAGTTCAATATAGCTTTCATTCACTTCTAGCTATTTTCCCTGGGCTGAAAAACAACTTTTTTGAGAAGAGTTACTTGGAACTCTGCAAAAGCAGTATGTTACATACTTGTGAAATCTAAGTGGAATATAGCTTTCATTGACTTCTATGTGTTTTCCCTGGATTGAATAACAACTTTTTTGAAAGCAGTCACTTGGAATTCTGCAAAAACAGTATGCTACACGGTTCTGAAAACTAAGTTGCATACAACTTTCATTGGCTTCTATGTGTTTTCCCTGGGTGAAAAACAACTTTTTTGAAAGCAGACACTTGGAAATCTGCAAAACCAGTATTTTACACACTACTGAACACTAAGTTGAATACACCTTTTATTGACTTCTCTGTGTTTTCTCTGGGTTGGAAACAAACTTTGTTGAAAACGGTCACTTGGAAATCTGTGAAAGCAGTATGATACACACTTCTGGATGCTAAGTTGAATACAGCTTTCATTGACTTCTATGCGGTTTCCCAGGGCTGAAAAACAACTTTTTTGATTGTAGTCGGTTCGAAATCTGCGAAACCAGTATGTTACACAGTTCGGAGAACTGAGTTGAATACAGCTTTCAATGATTTCTTTGTGTTTTACCTGGGCTGAAAAACAAATTTTTTGAAAGCAGTCACTTGGAGCTCTGTGAAAGCAGTATGTTACACAGTTCCAAAAAATAAGTTGATTACACCTTCCTTTGAATTCTATGTTTTTTCCCCTGGACTGAATAACAACGTTTTTGAAAGCAGTGACTTGGAAATCTGCAAAAGCAGTGTATTACACTTCTCTGAAAACTAATTTGAATACAACTTTCATTGACTTCTATGTGTTTCCCTGGGTGAAAAACAACTTTATTGAAAGCAGACACTTGGAAATCTGCGAAACCAGCATTTTACACAGTTCTGAAAACTAAGTTGAATACAGCTTTCATTGACTTCTATGTGTTTTCCCTGGGTTGAAAATCAACTTTGTTGAAAGCAGTCAATTGAAAATCTGTGAAAGCAGTATGTTACACAGTTCTGAATGCTAAGTTGAATACAGCTTTCATTGACTTCTGTGTGTTTTCCCTCAGCTGAAAAACATCTTTTTTGAAAGCGTTCCATGGAAATCTGAAAAAGCACTATCTTACAGTGTTCTCAATACTAAGTTGAATACAGCCTTCATTCACATTTATGTGGTTTCCCTTGGCTGAAAAACAACTTTTTTGAAAGCAGTCACTTGGAACTCTGTGAAAGCAGTGTGTTACACAGTTCTGAAAACTAGGTTGAATACAGCTTTCATTGACTTCTAGGGGTTTTTCCTGGGATGAAAAACGACTTTTTTGAAAGGAGTCACCTGGAATTCTGTGAAAGCAGTATATTACACTGTCCTGATATCTAAGTTGAATACATCTTTCATTGACTTCCATGTGTTTCCCCTTGGCTGAAATACAACTTTTGTGAAAGCAGTCACTTGGAACTCTGTGAAAGCAGTATGTTACAAAGTTATGAAAAATAAGTTGAATACAGCTTTCATTGACTTCTATGTGTTTTCCATTGGTGAAAAACAACTTTTTTAAAGCAGTTACTTGGAGCTCTGCAAAAGTAGTATTTCACAAAATTTTGAAAAGTGAGATGAATACAGCTTTCATTCACTTCTACGTGTTTTCCCTGGGCTGAAAAACAACATTTTGAGAGCAGTCACTTGGAACTCTGTGAAAGCAGTATGTTGCACAGTTCTGAAAACTGAGTTGTGTACAGCTTTCATTGACTTCTATTTGTTTCCCCTGAGTTGAAGAACACCTTTTTTGAGAGCAGTTCTTCGAGCTCTGTGAAAACAGTGTGTTATACAGTTCTGAGAACTACGTTGAATACAGCTTTCATTTACTTCTATGTGTTCACCCGGGGTTGAAAAACAAGTTTTTTGAAAGCAGTCACTTGGAACTGTGCCAAAGTAGTATGTTACGCAGTTCTGAAAACTAAGTTGAATACAGCTTTCTTTGACTTCTATGTGTTTTCCCTGAGCTGAAAAACAAGTTTTCTGAAAGCAGTCACTTGGAGCTCTGTGAAAGCAGTATGTTACACTGTTCTGAAAACTAAGTTGAATACAGCTTTCATTGACTTATATGTGTTTTCCATTGGCTGAAAAACAACTTTTTACAAAGCAGTCACTTTGAACTCTGCGAAAGCAGAATGTTAGTCAGTTCTAAAAATTATCTTGTTTAGACCTTTCGTTCAATAGTGTGTCTTTTCACTGGGCTGAAAAACAAGTTTTTTGAATGTAGTTAGTTCCAACTCTGCGAAAGCAGTATGTGACACAGTTCTGAAAACTAAGTTGAATACAGCTTTGATTGACTTCTATGTGTTTTCCCTGGGCTGAATAGCAAGTTTTTGTTAGGAGTCACTTGGGTCTCTGTGAAAGAAGTATGTTACATTGTTCTGAAATCTAATTTGAAAACAGCTTTCATTGAGCTCTAGGTGTTTTCCCTTGTCTGAAAACAACTTTTTTGGAAACAGTCAGTTCGAACTCTGCCAAGCCAGTATGTTACACAGTTCTGAAAGCTAAGGTGGATACAGCGTTCTTTCACTTCCATGTGTTTTCCCTGGGCTGTAAAGCAACTTTTGTGATAGCAGTCACTTGGAACTCTGCGAAAGCAGTATGTTACACTGTTCTGAAGACAAAGATGAATACAGCTTTCATTGACTACTGTGTGTTTTACCAGGGGTGAAAAACAACTTTTATAAAAGCAGTCTCTTGGAACTCTGCGAAAGCAGAATGTTAGTCAGTTCCAAAATCTAACTCTTTTAGATCTTTCATTCACTACTATGTCTTTTGCCTGGGCTGAAAAACAACTTTTTTGAATGTAGTCAGTTCAAACTCTGTGAAACTGCTCTGTTACACAGTTCTGAGAACTGAGTTGAACACAGCTTTCAATGACTTGTTTGTGTTTTACCTGGGTTGAAATACAAATTTTTTGAAAGCAGTCTCTTGGAACTCTGCAAAAGCAGTATGTTACACAGTTCTGAAAACAAAGTTGAATACAGCTTTCGTTCACTTCAATGTGTTTTCCATGGGCTAGAAAACAACTTTTTGGAAAGCAGTCACTTGGAACTCTGTGAAAGCAGTATGTTACACGGTTCTAAAAACTAAGTTGAATACAGCTTTCATTGATTTATATGTGTTTTCCATTGGCTGAAAAGCAACTTTTTTCAAAGCAGTCACTTGGAACTCTGCGAAAGGAGAATGTTACTCAGTTCTAAAATCTAACTCTTTTAGACCTTTCAATCACTACTATGTCTTTTCCCTGGGCTGAAAATCAACTTTTTTGAATGTAGTCAGTTCAAACTCTGTGAAACCGTTCTGCTACACAGTTCTGAGAACTGAGTTGAATACAGCATAGAAGTCAATGAAAGCTGTATTCAACTTAGTTTTCAGAACTGTGTTGCATACTGCTTTCGCAGAGTTCCAAGTGACTGCTTTCAAAATAGTTGTTTTTCAGCCCAGGGACAGCACATAGAAGTCAATGAAAGCTGTATTAAGCTTATTTTTCAGAACTCTTTAACATACTGCTTTCATAGTATTCAAAGAGACTGCTCATAAAAAAGTTGTTTTTCAGCCCAGATAAAACATATAGAAGTCAAAGAAAGCTGTATTCAACTTTTTTTTCTGAAGTGTGCAACATACTGCTTTTGCAGAGTTCCAGTTGACTGCTTTGAAAAAAGTTGTTTTTCAGCCCAGGGAAAACACATAGAAGTCAATGAAAGCTGTATTCAACCCAGATTCCAGAACTCTGTAACATACTGCTTTCACTGATTTCCAACTAATTGCTTTCAAAAAAGGTTTTTTTCAGCCTAGAGAATACAAATAGAACTCAATGAAATCTGTAATCAACTTAGTTTTCAGAACTGTGTAACATAATGCTTTTGTGTATTTCCAAGTGACTGCTTTCAAAAAGTTGTTTTTCAGCCCAGGGAAAACACCTGGAAGTCAACAAAGCTGTATTCAAGTAGGTTTCAGAGCGGTGCGACATACAACTTTCCCCATGTTCCAAGTGACTGCTTTCATAATAGTTCTTTTTCATCCACGGGAAAACAGGTAGATGTCAATGAAAGCCATATTCGGCTTAGCTTTCTGAACAGTGAAACATACTGCTTTTGCAGAATTCCAACTAACTGCTTCCAAAAAAGTTGTTTTTCATCCCAGGGAAAACACATAGAAGTCAATGAAAGCTGTATCCAACTTAGTTTTCAGAACTGTGTAAAATACTGCTTTCACAGATTTCCAGGAGACTGCTTTCAAAAAGTTGTTTTTCAGCCAGGGAAAACACAGAGAATTCACTGAAAGGTGTACTGATCTTAGTTTTCAGAACTGTGCAACATACTGTTTTCCCCGTGTTCCAAGTGAATGCTTTCAAAAAAGTTGTTTTTCAGCACAGGGAAACCAGATAGAAATCAATGAAAGCAGTATTCAGCTTAGTACTCAGAACAGAGTAACATACAGCTTTCGCAGAATTCCAAGTGACTGCTTTCAAAGAAGGTGTTTTTCATCCCAGAGAAAACACACGGAAGTCAATGAAAGCTGTATTCAACTTACTTGTCAGAACTGTGTAACAGACTGCTTTCACAGAGATCAAGGTGACTGTTTTCAGAAAAGTTGTTTTTCTGTGACAGGAAAACAGAAAGAAGTCAATGAAAGCTGTATTCAACTTAGTTTTCAAAACTCTATAACATACTGCTTTCGCAGAGTTCCAAGTCACTGTTTTCAAAAAAGTTGTTTTTCAGCCCAGGGAAACCACATAGAAGTGAATGAAAGCTGTATTCAACTTAATTATTGTAACATTGCAACATAAAGCTTTCGCAGAGTTCAAAGTGACTGCTTTCTTAAATGCTGTTTTCCAGTCCAGGGAAAATGCATACAAGTCAATGAAAGCTGTATTTAATTTAGTTTTCAGAACTGTGGAACATACTGCTTTTGCAGGATTTCAAGTGACTTCTTTCAGAAAAGTTGTTTTTCAGCCCAGGGATAACACGTAGAAGTCAACGAAAGATGTAGTCAACTAAGTTATCAGAACTGTTGAAAATACAGGTTTTACAGAATACCACGTGACTGCTTTCAAAAATTGCTTTTCAGCCCAGGGAAAACACTTAGATGTCAATGAAAGCTGTATTCATCTTAGTTTTCAGAACTGTGTAACATAATGCTTTCGCAGAGTTCCATGTGACTGCTTTCAAAAAAGTTGTTTCTCAGCCCAGGGAAAACACACAGAAGTTGGTGAAAGCTGTATTCAACTTACTTTTCAGAACTCTGTGACATACAGCTTTCACAGAGTTCCAAATGAATGCTTTCAAAAAAGTTATTTATCCACCCAGGGAAAACACACAGAAGTCAATGAAAGCTGAATTCAACTTAGTATTCAGAGCTCTGTAACATACTTCTTTCACAGAGTTCCATGTGACTGCTTTCAAAAAAGTTGTTTTTCAGCCCAGGGAATACAGATAGAAGTCAATGAAAGCTTTATTCAACTTAGTTTTCAGAGCTGTGTAACATACTGCTTTCACAGAGTTGCAAGTGACTGCTTTCAAATAGTTGTTTTTCAGCCCAAGGAAAACACATAGAAATCAATGAAAGCCATATTCAAACTTCGTTTTCAGAAGTCTGTAACATACTGCTTTTGCAGAGTTCCACATGACTGCTATCACAAAAGTTGTTTTTCAGCCCAGGTAAAACAAATAGATGTCAATGAAAGATGTATTAAAATTCGTTTTCAGAACTGTGTAACATATTACTTTCACAGAATTCCACGTGACGGGTTTCAAAAAAGTTCTTTTTCAGCCCATGGGAAATGCATAGAAGTCGAAGAAAGCTGTATGAAAGTTAGTTTTCAGAACTGTGTAATATACTGCTTTCACAGAGTTCAACGTGACTGCTTTCAAAAAAGTTGTTTTCTGCCCAGGGAAAACACATAGAACTCAATGAAAGGTTTATTCATCTCATTTTTCAGGATTGTGTAAGATACTGCTTTCGCAGATTTCCAAGTGACTGCTTTCGAGAAAGCTGTTTTTAAGCCCAGGGAAAACACGTAGAAGTCAATGAAGCTGTATTCAACTTAATTTTCAGAACTGTGTAACATACAGCTTTCGCAGTGTTCCAAGGGACTGCTTTCAGAAAAGTTGTTTTTCAGCCCAGGGAAAACACACAGAAGTCAATGAAAGCTCTATTCATCTTAATATTTAAAACTGTGTAAAATACTGCTTTCGCAGAGTTCCAATGAATGCTTTCAGGAATTTTCATTTTCAGGCTAGGGAAAACACATAGAAGTCAATGAAACGTGTACTCAACATAGCTTTCAGAACTGTTTAACATACTGCTTTCACAGAGTTCCAAGTGATTCCTTTCAAAAAAAGTTTTTTTTCAGCCCGAGGATAACACGTAGAAGTCAATGAAAGCTATATTCAACTTAGTCTTCAGACCTGTGTACCACACTGCTTTCGCAGAGTTCCTCATGACTGCTTTCAAAAAAGTTGTTTGTAAGCCCAGGAAAAACACATAGAAGTCAATGGAATTTGTATGCAACTTTGTTTTCAGAACCTTGTAACATGCAGCTTTTGAGGAGTTCCACATGAGTGCTTTCAAAAAAGTTTTTTTTCATCACAGGGAAAACACATAGAAGTCAATGAAAGCTGTATTAAACTTTTTATTTCAGAACTGTGTAAAATACTGCTTTCACAGAGTTCCACGTGACTGCGTTCAAAAATTGCTTTTCAGCCCAGGGAAAACACTTAGATGTCAATGAAAGCTGTATTCAAGTTAGTTTTCAAAACAGTGTAACATACTGCTTTCACAGAGTTCCACGTGACTGCTTTCAAAAAAGTAGTTTTCACCCTAGGGAAAATGCATAGAATTCAACGAAAGCTGTATAAAAGATAGTTTTCAGAACTGTGTAATATACTGCTTTCGCAGAGTTCAACGTGACTGCTTTCAAAATCTTGTTTTCTGCCCAGGGAAAACACATAGAAGTCAATGAAAACTTTACACATCTCATTTTTCAGGACAGTGTAACATACTGCTTTCACAGATTTCCACATAACTGCTTTCACAATAGCTGTTTTTCAGTTGAGGGAAAACACATATAAGTCAAAAAAAGATGTATTCAAATTAGATTTCAGAACTGTGTAACATACTGCTTTCACACTCTTCCAATTTACTGCTTTCAAAAACGTTGGTTTTCTGCCGAGGGAAAACACGTAGAAGTCAATGAAAACTGTATTCATCTTTGTTTCCAGTATCTGTAACATACAGCTTTTGCAGAGTTCCATGTGACTGCTTTCAAAAAAGTTGTTTTTCAGCCTATGGAAAACACAAAGAAGTCAATGAAAGCTGTATTCAAATTAGTTGTCAGAACTGTGTAACATACTGTCTTTCACTGTATTCATCTGTGTTCTCAGAACTGTGTAACATACTGCTTTCACAGAGTTCCAAGTGAATGGTTTCAAAAAAGGTATTTTTCAGTGCAGGGAAAACACATAGAAGTCAATGAAATCCGTATTCAACTTAGTATTCAGAACCGTGTAACATACTGCTTTCACAGAATTACAAGTGACTGCATTCGAAAAAGTTGTTTTTCAGCCCTGAGTAAACACATAGAAGTCAAGGAAAGCTGTGCTCAACTAAGTTTTCAGAACTGTCTAACATACTGCATTCGCAGAGGTCCAAGATGTCTGCTTTCAAAAAAGGTGTTTTTCAGCCAAGGGAAAACTCATAGAAGTGAATGAAAGCTGTAATCAACTTAGCTGTCAGAACTGTGTAACAATGCTTTCTCAGAGTTCCAAGTGAATCCTTTCAGAAAAGCTGTTTTTCAGCCCAGGGAAAACACGTAGAAGTCAATAAAAGCTGTAAACAACTAAGTATTCAAAACAGTGTAACATACTTCTTACTTCTTACTTCTTATACAACTTACAACTTACTTCTTAGAACTGTGTAACATACTGCATTCGCAGAGTTCCAACTAACTGCTTTCAGAAAAGTTCGTTTTCAGCCCATGGAAAACATGTAGAAGTCCATGAAAGCTGTATTCAACTAATTTTTCAGAATAGTGTAACATACTGCTCTCACATATTTCCAAGTTACTGCTTTCAAAAAAGTTGTTTTTCATCGCATGGAAAACACATAGAAGTAAATGCAAGCTGTATTCAACTTAGTTTGCATAACTGTGTAACATACAGCTTTTGCAGAGTTCCAAGTGACTGCTTTCCAAAAGGTTGTATTTCAACTTAGGGAAAACCCATAGAAGTCAATGAAAGCTGTATTCAACTCAGTTTTCAGAACTCTGTAACATACTGCTTTCACAGAGTTCCTAGTGACTGCTTTGAAAAATGTTGTTTTTCAGCCCAGGGTAAAGACATAGAAGTCAATGAAACATTTATTCAACTTAGTTTTCAGAACAGTGTAACATACCCCTTTCGCAGCTTTCCAAGTGACTAATTTCAAAAAAGTTGTTTTCTGCCCAGTGAAAACAACTAGAAGTCAATAAAACCTGTATTCAACTTAGTTTACAGAACTGTGTAACATACTGCTTTCTCAGAGTTCCAAGTGACTGCTTTAGAAAAATGTGTATTTCAGCCCCGGGAAAACACATAGAAGTCAATGAAAGGTGTTTTCCAATTAGTTTTCAGAACTGTGTAACATACTGCTTTCATATAGTTCCAAGTGAGTGCTTTCAAAAAAGTTTGTTTCAGCCCAGGGGAAACACATAGGAGTGAAAGAAAGCTGTATTCAACTTATTTGTCAAAACTCTGTGATACTGCTTTCGCACAGTTCTAAGTGAATGCTTTCAAAAAGTTGTTCTTCCATGCAGGGAAACAACAAATATTTGAATGAAAGCTGTATTCAATATATTTTTCTGAACTGTGTAAAATACTGCTTTCATAGATTTCCTAGAGACTGCTTTCAAATTTATTTTTCAGCCCAGGGAAAAGACATAGAAGTCAATGAAAGCTGTTTTCAACTAAGTTTTCAGAAGCATGGAATGTACTGCTTTTGCAGAGTTCCAAGTGACTTCTTTCAAACGTGTTGTTTTTCAGCCCAGGTAAAACACCTAGAAGTTAGCGAAAGCTGTATTCAACTAAGTTTTCAGTAGTCTGTAACATTCTGCTTTTGCAGAGTTCCAAGTGACTGCTTTCAGAAAAGTTGTTTTTCAATCCAGAGAAAACATGTAGAAGTCAATGAATGCAGAAAACAACTAAGTTTTCAGAACAGGGTAACATACTGCTTTCACAGAGTTCCAAGTGTCTGCTTTCAAAAATTTCTTTTTTAGCCCAGGGAAAACACATAGAAGTCAAAGAAGTCTGTATTCAACTTAGTTTTCAGAACTGTGTAGTATACTGGTTTCGCAGATTTAGGAAGGTGACTGCTTTAAAAATGTTGTTTTTCACCTCAGAGAAGAAACAAAGAAGTCAATGAAAGTTGTATTTCACTTACTAATCAGAACTGTGTAACAAACTGCTTTCGAAAAGTTACAATGGACTTCTTTCAAAAAAGTGTTTTTTCAGCCCAGGGGAAACACCAGGAAGTCAATGAAATTTAATTCAAGTCAGATTTCAAATCTGCATAACACAAAGGTTTTGCAGATTTCCAGGTGGCTGCTTTGAAAGAAGTTGTTTTTCAGCACAGGGAAAGCACCTATAGTTCAATGAAAGCTGTATACAACTTAGTATTCAGAATTGTGTAACATAATATATTCACAGTGTTCTGAGTGACTGCTTTCAAAAAAGTTGTTTTTCAGCTCAGGGAAACACACAGAAGGCAATGGAATCTATATTCAACTTAGTTTTCAGAACTCTGTTTCATACTGGATTCACAGAGTTCCAACTGACTGCTTTCAAAAAAGTTGTTTTTCAACACAGGGAAAACACACAGAAGTCAATGAAAGCTGTATTCAACTTAGTTTTCAGAACTCTGTTTCATACTGGTTTCACAGAGTTCCAACTGACTGCTTTCAGAAAAGTTGTTTTACACCCCAGGGAAATCACATAGAAGTCAATGAATGCTGTATTCAACTTAGATTTCAGAATTGTGTAACATAAAGCTTTCACATAGTTCCAAGGGACTGTTTTCAAAAAAAGTTGTTTTTCAGCCCAGGGAAACACATAGAAGTCAATGAAACCTGTATTCATCTTAGTTTTCAGAACTATGTAACACACTGGTTTCGCAGAGTTCCAAGTGACCGCTTTCAGAATAGTTTTTTTTTCAGCCCAGGGAAAACACAGAGAAGGCAATGAAATGTGCATTAAACTTAGTTTTCAGTACTGTGTAACATGCTGCTTTCCCAAAACTCCAAGTGACAGCTTTAAAAAAGATGTTTTTCAGCCCAGGGAAAACAAATAGAAGTCAATGAAAGCTGTATTCAACTTAGTTCTCAGAACTGTGTAACATACTGCTTTCACAGGCTTCCAAGTGACTGTTTTCAAAAAAGTTGTTTTTCAGCCCAGGGAAAGTACAAGATTTCAATGAAAGCTGCATACAACTTAGATTTAAGAAATGTGTAACATACTGCTTTTGCAGAGTTCCAAGTGACTGTTTTAAAAAAATTTGTTTTGCAGCCCAGGGAAAACACCTAGATATCAGCGAATGCTGTATTCTCCTTAGTTTTCAGAACTGTGGAAGATACTTCTTTCACAGAGTTCCAAGGTGATTGCTTTCAAAAAAGTTGTTTTTCACCCCCAGGAAAACACACAGAAGTCAAAGAAAGCTGTATTCTACTTAGTTTTCAGAACTGTGAAACATACTGCTTTTGCAGATTTCCAACTGACTGCTTTCAAAAAAGTGGTTTTTCAGCCCAGGGAAAACACCTAGAAGTCAATGAAAGCTGTATTCAACTTAGTTTTCAGAACTGTGTAACATACTGGTTTCACCGAGTTCCAGGAGACTGCTTTCAAAACGTTGTTTTTCAGTGCACGGAGACCACATACAAGTGAATGAAAGCTGTATTCAACTTAGTTATCAGAACTTTGTAACATACTGTTTTCGCAGAGTTGCAAGTGACTGCCTTCAAAAATGTTGTTTTTCAGCCCAGGGAGAACACATAGTAGTCAATGAAAGCTGTATTTCACTAAGTTTTCAGAACAGTGTAACATACAACTTTCACAGAGTTACAAGTGACTGCTTTCAAAAAAGATATTTTTCAGCCCAGGGAAAACACATAGAAGTCAACGAAAGCTGCATTCACCTTACTATTTAGAACTCTGCAACATACTGCTTTTGCAGAGCTCTAAGGTGACTGCTTTCAAAAAGGTTTTTTTTTTACCCCATGGAAAACACTTAGAAGTCAAAGAAAACTGTATTCAGCTTAGTTTTCTGAAATGTGTATCATACTCCTTTCACAGATTTCCAAGTGACTGCTTTCAAAAACTTGTTTTTCAACGCAGCAAAAACACATGGAAGTCAATGAAAGCTGTATTCAACTTAGATTTCAGAACTGTGTAACATACTGCTTTTGCAGAGTTCCAAGTGACTGCTTTCAAAAGCTGTTATTCATCCCAGGGAAAACAACTAGAAGTCAATGAAAGCAGTAAACAACTAAGTTTCCAGAACAGTTTAACATACTGCTTTCACAGATTTCCAAGTGACTGCTTAAAAAAAAAGTTCTTTTTCAGCCCAGGGAAAAGACATAGCAGTCAATGAAAGCTTAATTCAACTTAGTTACAGAACTGCATAACGTACTGTTTTTGCAGAGTTCCAAGTGACTGCTTTCAAAAAAGTTGTTTTTCAGCCCAGAGAAAACACCTAGAAATCAATGAAATCTCTATTCAACTTAGTCACAGAACTGTGTAACATACTGCTTTCACAGAGTTCCAAGTGACTGCTTTCAAAAATGTTGTTTTCCAGCCCAAGAAAAACACCTAGAAATCAATGAAAGCTGTATTCAACTTAGGTTTCTGAACTGTGTAACATACTGCATTCACAGAGTTCCAAGTGACTGTTGTCAAAACTGTTGTTTTTCAGTCCAGGGAAAACACATAGAAGTCAAAAAAAGCTGTATTCTACTTAGTTTTCAGAATTGTGTAACATACTGCTTTCGCAGATTTCCAAGTGAATGGTTTATAAAAAGTTGTTTTTCAGGCCAGGGAAAACACGTAGAAGTCAATGAAATCTGTATTCAACTTAGTTTTCAAAACAGTCTAACATACTGCTTTCACCCAGTTCCAATTGACTGCCTTCAAAACAGTTGTTTTTCAGCCCAGGAAAAACACATAGAAGTCAAATATAGCTGTATGAAATGTAGTTTTCAGAACTGTGTAACATATGGCTTTTGCTGAGTTCCAAGTGAATGCTTTCAAAAAAGTTGTGTTTCAGCCCAGGGACAACACCTAGAAGTCAATGAAAGCTACATTCCCCTTCGTTTTCTGAACTGTGTAACATATGTCTTTCACAGACTTCCAAGTGATTGCTTTCAAAAAATTGTATTTAAACAAAGGGAAAACACATAGAAGTCAAAGAAATCTGTCAGTTGGAACTCTGCAAAAGGAGTTTGTTATGCAATTCTGAAAATGAAGGGGAATACAGCTTCTATGCCTTTTTCCCTGGGCTGAAAAACAACTTTTTTGAAATCAGTCACTTGGAACTCTGAGAAACCAGTATTTTACACAGTTCTGAAAACTCAGCTTTATACAGCTTTCACTGACTTCTTGGTGATTTCCCTGGGCTGAAAAACAACATTTCTGAATACAGTCACTTGAAACTCTGTGAAAGCAGTATGTTACACAGTTCTGAAAACTAAGTTGAATACAGCATTCATTGACTTCAAGCTGTTTCCCCTGGGCTGAAAACACCTTTTGTGCAAGCAGTCACTTGGAGATCTGCGAAAGCAGTATGTTACACAGTTCTGAAAACTTTGTTGAATACAGCCTTCATTGACTTCTATGTGATTTCCCCGGGCAGAAAAAGAGCTTTATTGAAAGCAGTCACTTGGAACTCTTCAAAAGCATTATGTTACACAGTTCTGAAAACTAAGTTGAATACAGCTCTCATTGCCTTCTATGAGATTTCCCTGGACTGAAAAAAAACTTTTTTGAAAGCAGTCACTTGGAACATTGCGAAAGCAGTATGTTACACAGTTCTGAAAATTAAGTTGAATACAGCTTCCATTGGCTTCTAGGTGTTGTCTTGGGTGAAAAATAACTTTTTTGAAACAGTCACTTCGAACTCTGTGAAAGCAGTATGTTACCAAGTTCTGAAAACTAAGTGAAATACAAGTTTCATTGACTTTATGTGTATTCCCAGGTCTGAAAAACAACTTTTTTGAAAGAAGTCACTTGGAAGTCTGTGAAAGCAGTATGTTACACAGTTCTGAAAACTAAGATGTCTACAGCTGTCATTCACATCTATGTGTTTTCCTTGGGCTGAAAACCAGCTTTTTTGAAAGCAGTCACTTGGAACTCTGCATAAGCACTATGTTACACAGTTCTGAAAAATAATTTCAATACAGCTTTCATTGACTTCTAGGTGTTTAACTTGTGCTGAAAAACAAATTTTGAAAGAAGTCACTTGGAACTCTGCGAAAGCAGTATGTTACACATTTCTGAAAACTAAGTTGAATGCAGCTTTCATTGACGTCTGTGTGCTTGCCCTTGGCTGAGAAACAACTTTATTGAAAGCAGTCACTTTTCACTCTGTGGAACCAGTATGTTACACAGTTCTGAGAACTAAGTTGAATAGAGCTTTCATTCACTTCTATGTGTTTTCCCTGGGCTTAAAAAGAACTTAATTCAAAGCAGACACTTGGAAACCTGTGAAAGCAGTATGGTACACTGTTCTGAAAACTAAGTTGAATACAGGTTTCATTGACTTCTTCGGGTTTTCCCTGGGCTGAAAAACACCTTTTTTGAAAACAGTCACTTCAGAGTCTCTGAAAGGAGTTTTTTACACAGTGCTGAAAACTATTTAAATACAGCATTCACTCACTTCTATGTGTTTTCCATGGGCTGAAAAACAGCTTTTTTGAAAGCAGTCACTTGGAACTCTGTTGAAGATGTATATTACACCGTTCTGAATACTGGTTTCAGTACAGCTTTCATTGACTGCTAGGTGTTTTCCCTGGGCTGAAAAATCACTTTTTTGAAAACAGTTACTTGGAACTGTGCAAAAGCAGTATGTTAAAAAGTTGTGTATTCTAAGTTGAATACAGCATTCATTCACTTCTAAGTGTTTTCCTTGGGCTGAAAAACATCTTTATTGAAAGCAGTCACTTGGAAATCTTAGAAAGCAGTATGTTACACATTTCAGAAAACTAAGTTGAATACAGCTTTCATTGATGTCTGTGGGTTTTCCCTTTGCTGAAAAACAACTTTTTTGAAAGCAGTTACTTGGAACTCTGTGAAACCAGTATGTTACACAGTTCTGAAAACTAAGTTGAATACAGCTTTCATTGACTGCTATGTGTTTTCCCTGGGCTGAAAATCAGCTTAATTATAAGCAGCCATTTGGAATTCTGTGAAAGCAGTATGTTACACAGGTCTGAAAGCTAAGTTCAATACAGCTTTCATTGACTTTTTGTTTTCCCTGGGCTGAAAAACAACTTTTTGAACCAGTATCTTGGAATTCTGCAAAAGAAGTATGTTGCACATTTCTGAAAACTAAGTTGGATACAGCTTTCGTTGACTTCTATCTGTTTTCCCTGTGCTGAAAAGTAACTTTTTTGAAAGGAGTCACTTGGAACTCTGCGAGAGCAGTATGTCACACAGTTCTAAAGACTAAGTTGAATACAGATTTCATTGACTTCTGTGTGTTTACCCTGGGCTGAAAAACAACTTTTTTGAAAGCAGTTACTTGGAACTCTGTGAAAGCAGAATGTCACACAATTCTGAAAACTGAGTTGAATACAGCTTTCATTGACTTCTAATTGTTTTCCCTAAGTTGAAAAACAACTTTTTTGAAAACATTCACTTGGAATGCTGCAAAAGCAGTCTGTTACACAGTTCTGAATAATAAGTTGAATACAGCATTCATTCACTCCTATGTGCTATCCCTGGGCTGAAAAACACCTTTTTTGAAAGCAGTCATTTGGAATTCGGCGAAAGCAGTATGTTACACAGTTCTGAAAACTAAGTTGATTACAGCATTCATTGAATTCTATTTCTTATACCTGGCTGAAAATTAGCTTTTTTGAAAGTAGTCACTTGGATTTCTGCGAAAGCCATATGCTACACAGTTCTGAAAACTATATTAAATAAAGCATTCATTGACTTCTATGTGTTTTCCCTGTGCTGAAAAACACCTTTTTTGAAAGCAGTCACTTGGAATTCTGCAAAAGCAGTATGTTACACAGTTCTGAAAACTAAGTTGATTACAGCATTCATTGAATTCTATGTCTTTTACCTGGCTGAAAATTAACTTTTTTGAAAGTAGTCACTTGGATTTCTGTGAAAGCCGTATGCTACACAGTTCTGAAAACTATGTTAAATAAAGCATTCATTGAATTCTATGTGTTTTCCCTGTGGTGAAAAACATCATTTTTGAAAGCAGTCACTTGAAACTCTGTGAAAGCAGTATGTTATACAGTTTGGAAAATTAAGTTGAATACAACTTTCTGTGAGGTCTATGTGTTCTCCGTTGGCTGAAACTGTACTTGTTTGAAAGCAGTCTCTTGGAACTTTGCGAAAGCTGTATATTACACAATTCTGAAGACTAAGTTGAATATAGCTTTCTTTGGCTTCTTTATGATACAACTGGGCTGAAAGACAACTTTTTTGAAATCAGTAAGTTGGAACCCTTCAAAATCATTATGTTGCACAGTTCTGAAAACTCAGTTGAACACAGGTTTCATTGACTTCTATGTGTTTTCCCTGGGCTGAAAAAAAACTTTTTTGAAAGCCGTCTCTTGGAACCCTGTGAAAGGAGTATGTTACACAGTTCTGAAACTAATTTGAATACAGCTTTCATTCACTTCTATGTGTTTTCCCTGTTCTGAAAAACAACTTTTTTGAAAGCAGTCCCCTGGAACTCTGCGAAGGCATTATGTTGCACATTTCTGAAACTATGTTGAATACAGCTTTCATTGACATCTACGTGTTTTCCTGGGCTGAAATACAACTTTTTTGAAAGCAGTCACTTAGAAATCGGCAAGAGTTGTATGTTACCCAGTTCTGAAAACTAAGCCGAATACAGCTTACATTGACTTCTATGTGTTTTCCCTGGGCTGAAAAACAACTTTCAGAAAACAGCTACTTGGAACTTTCTGAAAGCAGTATGTTACACAGTTCTGAAAACTAAGTTGTATACTGCTTTCATTGACTTGATGTGTTTCCCCTGGGTTGAAAAATAACTTTTTTGAAAAAGTCACTTAGAACTCTGTGAAAGCAGTATGTTTCAAAGATCTGAAAACTAAGTTAAATACAAGTTTCATTGAATTTATGTGTATTCCCTTGTCTGAAAAACTACTTTTTTGAAAGAAGTCACTTGGAAGTATGCAAAAACACTATGTTACATAGTTCTGAAAACTAAGATGTATACAGCTTTCCTATATTTCTATGTGTTTTGTCAGGGCTAAAAAACAGCTTTTTTGGAAGCATTTACTTGGAACTCTGCAAAAGCGTAATGTTACACAGTTCTTAAATCTAATTTCAATACAGCTTTCATTGAGTTCTAGGTGTTTTTCTTTGGCTGAAAAAGAAATTTTTTGAAAGCAGTCACTTGGAACGCTGTGGAAGCAGTAAGTTACACAGTTCTGAAAACTAAGTTGAATACACCTTTCATTGACGTCTGTGTGTTTTCCCTGGGCTGAAAAACAACTTTTTTGAAAGCAGACATTTGGAACTCTGTGAAAGCTGTACGTTACACTGTTCTGAAAACTAAGCTGAAAGAGCTTTCATTGACTACTGCCTGTATTTCCAGGGCTGAAAAACAACTTTTTTGAAAGCAATCAGTCTGAACTCTGCAAAAGCAATATGTTGCACAGGTTTGAATACTGAGATGAATACAGCATTCATTCACATCTATTTGTTACCCTTGGGCAGAAAAACAGCTTTTTTGAAAGCAGTCACTTGGAACTCTGCATAAGCAGTGTGTTACAGAGTTTTGAAAACTAATTTCAATACAGCTTTCATTGACTTCTAGGTGTTTAACCTGAGCTACAAAACAAATTTTGAAAGTAGTCTCTTGGAGCTCTGCAAAAGCAGTATGTTACACAGTTCTGAAAACTAAGTTGAATACAGCTTTCATTGACTACTATGTGTTTTCCCTTGGCTGAAAAATGACTTTTTTGAAAGCAGTCACTTGGAATCCAGCGAAAGCAGTATGTTACACAGTTCTGAAAACTAAGTTCAATACAGCTTTCATTTACGTCTATGTGTTTTCCCTGGGCTGAAATACAACTTTTTTGAAGGCAATGACTTGGAACTCTGTGAAAACAGTATGTTACACAGTTCTGAAAGGAAAGTTGTATACAGCTTTCATTGACTTCTATGTGTATTCCCTGGGCTGAGATACAACTTTTTTGAAAGCAGTCACTAGGAACTCTGTGAAAGCAGGATGTTACACAGTTCTGAAAACTAAGATGAATACAGTTTTCATTGACTTCTATGTTTTTTCTCTGGGTTGGAAAACAACTTTTTTCAAAGCGGTCCCTTGAAACTCTGTGAAAGCAGTTTGTTACACAGTTCTGTAAATTAATTTTAATACAGCTTTCCGTGACTTCTATGTGTTTTCCCTGGGCTGAAAAACAATTTTTTTGAAAGCAGTCACTAGGAACTCTGTGAAAGCCATATGTTACACATTTCTGAAAACTAAGATGAATACAGTTTTCATTGACTTCTATGTGTTTTCCCAGGGTAGAAAAACTAATTTTTTCAAAGCAGTCACTGGGAAATCTGCAAAAGCAGTATGTTACACAGTTCTGAAAACAAAGTTGTATACAGCTTTCATTGACTTCTATGTGGATTCCCTGGGCTGAAATACAACTTTTTTGAAAGCAGTCACTAGGAACTCTGCAAAAGCTGTATGTTACACATTTCAGAAAACTAAGTTCAATACAGCTTTCATTGACTTCTATGTCTTTTCCCTGGGTTTGAAAACAACTTTTTTGAAAGCGGTCCCTTGGATCTCTGTGAAAGCAGTTTGTTACACAGTTCTGAAAACTAAGTGGAATACAGATTTCATTGATTTCTATGTGTTTTCCCTTGGCTGTAAATTAACGTTTTTGAAAGCAGTCTCTTGTAACTCTCTGAAAATAGTATGTTACACAGTTCTGAAAACTATTTTGAATACAGCTTTCAGTGACTTCTATGTGTTTTCCCTGGGCTGAAACACAATTTTTTGAAAGCATTCACTTGGAACTCTGCGAAAGCAGTATGTTACACAGTTTTGAAGACTAAGTTGAATAGAGCTTTCGTTGGCTTCTTCGTGGTATCCCTGCGCTGAAAGTCAACTTTTTTTGATATCAGTCTGTTGGAAATCTTCGAAATCATTATGTTATACAGTTGTGAATACTAAGTTGAATACAGCTTTCATTGACTTCTATGTGTTTTCCCTGTGATGAAAAACTTTTTTGAAAACAGTCACTTGGAAATCTGCGAAAGCACTATCTTGCACAGTTCTGAAAACTAAGTTATATACAGCTTTCATTCACTGATATGTAGTTTCCTTGTGCTGAAATACAACTTTTTTGAAAGAATTCACTAGGAATTCTGTGAAAGAAATATGTTAAACAGGTCTGAAAAGTAACTTGAATACAACTTTCTTTGACTTCTATGTGTTTTCCCTCAGTCAGAATACAACTTTTTTGAAATAGCTCACTTGGAATGCAGCGAAAGCAGTATGTCACACAGTTCTGAAAACTAAGTTCAGTACAGCTTTCGTTGACTTCTATGTGTTTTGCCTGGGCTGAAATACAACTTTTTTGAAGGCAATCACTTGGAACTCTGTGAAAGCAGTACATTACACTGTTCTGAAAACTAACTTGTATACAGCTTTCATTGACTTCTACGTGTTTTGACTGGCACGACAAACAACATTTTTGAAAGTACACACTTGGAGCTCTGTGAAAGTTTTACGTTACACAGTTCTGAAAACTAAGATCAATACACTTTTCATTCACCTCTATGTGTTTTCCCTGGGTAGGAAAAGCACTTTTTTGAAAGCAGTCACTTGGAACTCTGTGAAAGCAGTATGTTACACAGTTCAGAAAACTATGTTGAATACAGCTTTCATTGACTTCTATGTGTTTTCCCTAGGCTGAAAATCAACTTTTTTAGAGCAGTCACTTGGTGCTCTGTGAAAGTAGTATGTTACTCAGTTCTGAAAACTAAGTTGAGTACAGCTTTCTTAGATTTCTATGTATTTTCCCTGGCTGAAAAACAACTTTTCTGAAAGCAGTCACTTGGAATTCTGCAAAAGCATTATGTTACACAGTTCTTAAAACTAAGTTGATTACAGCTTTCTTTGAATTCTATGTGTTTTCCCTGGTCTGAAAAACAACATTTTTGAGAGCATTCATTTGGAAATCTGTGAAAGCAGTATGTTACACTGTAATGAAAACTAAGTTGCATTCAACATTCATTGACTTCTATGTGTTTACCCTGGTCTGAAAAACGTCTTTTCTAAAAGCAGTCACTTGGAACTCTGTGAAAGCAGTATGTTACACAGCTCTGAAAACTAAGTTGAATACAGCTGTCATTGACTTCTATGTGTTTTCACTGAGGTGAGAAACAACTGTTTTGAAAGCAATCACTAGGATCTCTGTGAATGCCGTACGTTACACATTTCTGAAAACTAAGTTGAATACACCTTTCTTTGACTTCTACGTGTTTTCCCTGGGCTGAAAAACAGCTTCTATGAAAGCAGTCACTTCAAAATCTGCGAATGCAGTATGTTACACAGTTCTGAAGACTAACTTGAATACAACTTTCATTGACATCTACGTGTTTTCCCTGGGCTGAAAAACAACTTTTTCAAAAGCAGTCACTTGTAAATCTGTGAAAGCAGTATGTTACACAGTTCTGAAAACTATGTTGAATACACCTTTCATTGACATCTGCGTGTTTTCTGTGGCCTGAAAAACAACTTTTTTGAAAGCAGTGACTTGGAAATCTGCAAAAGCAGTATGTTTCACAGTTCAGAAATCTAAGTTGAACACAGCTTTCATTGACTTCTATGGGTTTTCATTGGGCTGAAAATCAACTTTTTTGAAAGCAATCACATGGAACACTGCGAAAGCATTATGTTACACTGCACTGAAATCTAAGTTCTCTACAGCTTTCATTGACTTCTATGGGTTTTCCCTTGGCTGAAAAAGAACTTTATTGAAAGCAGTCACTTGGAAATCTGGGAAAGCAGTATGTTACACAGTTCTGAAAACTAAGTTGAATGCAGCTTTCATTGAATTCTATGTGTTTTCCCTGGGTTGAAAAGCAGATTTCTAAGTAGTCCCTTGGAACTCAGTGAAAGCAGTATGTTACAGAGTTCTGAAAACTTAGTTGAATTCAGCTTTCATTCACTTCTATGCATTTTCCCGGGGGTGAAAAACAACAATTTTAAAGGCAATCACTTTTAACTCTGAGAAAGCATTATGTTATACAGTTCTGAAAACTAAGATGATTACAGCTTTCATTGACTTCTATGAGTTTTCCTTGGGCTGAAAAACACTTTTCTGAAAGCAGTCACTTGGAACTTTGAGAAAGCAGTATGTTAAATGGTTCTGAAAAGTAGGTGGAATAAAGCTTTCATTCAAATCTACGTGTTTCCGTGGGCTGAAAAACAACTTTTTTGAAAGCAGTAACTTGGAACTCTGCGAAAGTAGTCTGTTACACAGTTCTGAAAACTAAGTTGAATGCAGCTTTCTTTGACTTGTATGTGTATTTCCTGGCCGGAAAAACAACTTATTTGAAAGTGGTCACTTGGAGCTCTGCAAAAGCAGTATTTTACACAGTTTGGAAAACTATGTTGAAAATAGCTTTCATTGACTTCTATTTGTTTTCCCTGTGCTGAAAAACAACTTTTTTGAAAGCAGTCTCTTGGAACTCTGTGAAAGCAGTATGTTATACAGTTCTGAAAACCAAGCTGAATACAGCTTTCATTGACTTCTATGTGTTTTCCCTGGGCTGAAAGACAAATTTTTTGAGAGCAGTCGCTTATTACTCTGCAAATGCAGTACATTACACAGTTCTGTGAACTAAGTTGAATACAGCTTCCAATGACTTTTATGTTTTCCCTGGGCTGAAAAACAGCTTTTTAAAAACAGTCACTTGGAGCTCTGTTAAATCAGTATGTTATGCAATTAGGAAAGCTATGTTGAATATAGATTTCATTGACTTCTATGTGCTTTCCCTGGGCTGGAAAACAACCTTTTTGAAAGCAGTCACTTGGAACTCTGTGAAAGCAATATGTTACATAGTTCTTAAAACTAAGTTGAATACAGCTTTCATTCACTACTATTTGTTTTCCCTGGGCTGAAAAACAACTTTTTTGAAAGCAGTCACTTGGAACTCTGCGAAAGTGTTATTTTACCCAGTTCCAAATACTTAGTTGATCACAGCTTTCATTGACTTATATCTGATTTCTCTGAGTTGATAACAACTTTTTTGAAAGCAGTCACTTGGAACCCTGCGAAAGCAGTATGTTACACAGTTCTGAAAACTAAGTTGAATACAGCTCTCTTTGATTTCTATGTGTTTTCCCTGGGCTGAAAAACAATTTTTTTGAAAGCAGTCACTTGGAACTCTGCAAAAGCAGTATGTTACACAGTTCAGAATACAAAGTTGTATACAGCTTTCCTTGACTTCCATGTGGATTCCCTGGGATGAAATAGAACTCTTTTGAATGCTGTCACTAGGAACCCTGTGAAAGCAGTATGTTAAACATTTCTGAAAACTAAGCTCGATACACCTTTCAGTGACTTCTATGTGTTTCCGTGGGCTGAACAACAACTTTTTTAAATGCATTCCCTTGGGACTCTGCGAAAGCATTATGTTACACTGTTCTGAAAGCTAACTTGAATACAGATTTCATTGACTTCTACGTGTTTTGCCTGGCATGACAAAAAACATTTTTGAAAGTAGTCACTTGGAACTCTGAGAAAGCAGTATGTTACACAGTTCTGAAAATTAAGTTGAATGCAACATTCATTGACTTCTATGTTTTTTCCCTGTCCAGAATAACAGCTTTTTTGAAACCAGTCACTTGGAACTCTGCAAAAGCAGTATGTTACACAGTTTTGAAAACTAAATGGATTACAGCTTTCATTGAGTTCTATGTGTTTACCCCGTGCTGGAAAACCACTTTTTTGAATGCAGTTAGCTTGGAACTCTCCGAAAGCATTATGATACACAGTTCTGAAAACTAAGTGAATACAGCTTTCATTAACTTCTATGTGTTTTTCCTGTTCTGAAAAACAAATTTCTGAAAGCAGTCAATTAGAGTTCTTTGAAAGCAGTATGTTACACTGTTCTGAAAACTTAGTTGAATACAACTTTCATTGACTTCTATCTGTTTTGCCTGGCATGGCAAAGAGCATTTTGAAAGTAGTCACTTGGAGCTCTGAGAACATTGTATGTTACACAGTTCTGAAAACTAAGCTGAATACAGCTCTCATTGAGTTCTATGTGATGCCTTGGGCTGGAAAACAACTTTTTTAAAAGCAGTCACTTGGAGCTCTGTGAAAGCAGTATGTTACACAGTTCAGAAAACTATGTTTAACATACCTTTCATTGACTTCTATGTGATTTTCCCTGGGCTGAAAAAAAACTTTTCTGGAAGCACTCTCTTGGAACTCTGCGAAAGCAGTATGTTACATAGTTCTGAAAACTAAGCTTAATACAGCTTTCATAGACTTCTGTGTGCTTTCCCTGTGCTGAAAAAAACATTTTTGAAGGCAGGCACTTGTTACTCTGCAAAAGAAATATGTTACATCGTTCTGTAAACTAAGTTCAATACAGCTTTCATTGATTCTATATGTTTTCCCTGTGCTGAAAAACAGCCTTTTTGAAAACTGTCACTTGGAGCTCTACGAAAGCAGTATGTTACACAGTTAGGGAAACTATGTTGACCATAGATTTCATTGACTACTATTTGTTTTCCCTGGGCTGAAACACAACTTTTTTGAAAGTAGTCACTTAGAACCCTGCAAAAGCAGTATGTTACACAGTTGTGAAAACTAAGTTGGATACAGCATTCATTGAGTTCTATGTGTTTTCCTTGGGCTGAAAAACACCTTTTTTGTAAGCAGTCAATTGGAACTCCACGAAAGCAGTATGTTGCACAGTTCTGAAAACTAAGTTGAATACAGTTTTCATTCACTTGTATGTGATTTCCCTGGGCTGAAAAACAACTTTTTTGAAACTAGTCAATTTGAAATCTGCAAAAGCAGTGTATTACACAGATGTGAAAAATAAGTTGAATACAACTTTCATTGACTTCAATGTGTTTTCACTGGGCTGAAAACAACTTTTTTAAAAGCAGTCACTTGGAACTCTGCGATAGCAGAATGTTACACAGTTCTGAAAAGTAAGTTGAATATAGCTTTCATTCACTTCTATGTGTATTCCCTGGGCTGGAAAACAACCTTTTTGAGCAGTCATTTGGAACAGTGGGAAAGCAGTATGTTACACAGTTCTGAAAACTAAGTGGAATACAGCTTTCATTGATTTCTGCATGGTTACCCTGGGCTGAAGAACAACTTTTTTGAATTCAGTCACCTTGGAACTCTCCAAAAGCAGTATATTACACAGTTCTAGAAACTAAGTTGAACACAGCTTTCTTTGAATTCTATGTGTTTTTCCTGGAATGAAAAGCAACTTTTTTGAAAGCACACTTGGAAATCTGCGAAAGCAGTATGTTACACAGTTCTGAAAACTAAGTTGAATACAGCTTTCATTCACTTGTATGTGATTTCCCTGTGCTGAAAAACAACTTTTTTGAATGAATTCACCTTGGAACTCTCCAAAAGCGGTATGTTACATAGTTCTGAAAACTAAGTTGAATACAGCTTTCATTGACTTCCATGTGTCTTCCCTGGGCTGAAAAACAACTTTTTTGAAAGCAGTCACGTGGGAGTCTGCGAAAGCAGTATGTTACATAGTTCTGAAAACTAAGTTGAATACAGCTTTCACTGACTTCTATGTGTTTTCCCTGGAATGAAAAACAACTTTTTGGAAAGCTGTCACTTGGTAATCGGGGAAAGCAGTATGTTAGACAGTTTTGAAATCTAAGTGGAATACAGCTTTCTTTGACTTCTATGTGATCCCCTGTGCTGAAAAACAACTTTTTTGAATGAATTCACCTTGGAACTCTCCGAAAGCGGTAGGTTACATAGTTCTGAAAACTAAGTTGAATACAGCTTTCGTTGACTTCTATGTCTTTTTCCTGGCCTGAAAGACAACTTATTTGAAAGCACTCACTTGGAAATCTGCAAAAGCATTATGTTGTACCGTTCTGAAAACTAAGTTGAATACAGATCTCTTTGACTTCTATGTGTTTTCCATAGGCTCAAAAACAACTTTTTTGAAAGCAGTCTCCTGGAGCTCTGTGAAAGCAGTATGTTACACAGTTTGGAAGACTGTGTTGAATATAGCTTTCATGGACTTCTATGGGTTTTCCCTGGGCTGAAAAACAGCTTTCTTGAAAACAGTCACTTGGAGCACTGTGAAGGCAGTATGTTTCACAGTTAGGAAAACTGTGTTGAATATAGATTTCATTGAATTCTATTTGTTTTCCCTGGGCTGAAAAACCGCTTTTCTGAAAGCAGACACTTGAAATTGTGCGAAAGCAGTATGTTACACGGTTCTGAAAACTAACTGGAATACAGCTTTGTTTCACTTGTATGTGATTTCCCTGGGCTGAAAAAATACTTTTTTGAAAGCAGACAATTGGAACTCTGCAAAAGCAGTATGTTGCACAGTTCTGAAAACTAAGGTGAATTCAGCTTTCCTTCACTTCTGTGTGTTTTTCTGGGGGTGATAAACAACATTTTTAAAGGCAGTCACGTTTAACTCTATGAAAGCATTATGTTACACAGTTCTGAATACTTAGTTGAATACAGCTTTCATTGCCGGCTATGTGTTTTCCTTGGGCTGAAAAACAACTTTTCTGAAAGCAGTCACTTGGAAATCTGTGAAAGCAGTATGTTACGCGGTTCTGAAAACTAGGTTGTATATACCTCTCATTCACTTCTACGTGTTTCCCTGGGTTGAAAAACAACTTTTTTGAAAGCAGTAAATTGGAACTCTGCGAAAGAAGTGTGTTACACCGTTCTGAAAACGAAGTTGAATACAACTTTCATTGACTACTATGTGTTTTCCCTATCCGGAATAGCATCTTTTTTGAAACCAGTCACTTGGAAATCTGCAAAAGCAGTATGTTACACAGTTCTGAAGACTCAGTGAAATACAGCTTTCATTGACTTCTATATGTTTTCCCTGGGCTGATAAAAAGCATTTTTGAAAACAGTCACTTGAAGCTCTGTGAAAGTAGTATGTTACACAGTTCTGAAAACTAACTTGAATACAGCTTTCATAGAACTCTATGTGTTTTCCCTCTCCTGGAAAACAACTTATTTGAAAGCAGTCACTTGGAAATCTACAAAAGCATTATGTTACACAGTTCTGAAATCTAGGTTGAATAAAGCTTGCATTGACTTCTATGTGTTTTCCCTGGGGTGAAAAAGAACTTTTTGAAAGCAGTGTGCTGGAGCTCTGCGAAAGCAGTATGTTACAGAGTTCAGAAAGCTATGTTGAATATAGATTTCATTGACTTCTACATGTTTTCCCTGGGCTGAAAAACAAGTTTTTTGTAAGCTGTCTCTTGGAACTCTGCGAAAGCTCCATGTTACACAGTTCTGAATACTATGCTGAATAAAGATTTCACTGACTTCTGTATGTTTTCCCTGGGCTGATAAAAAGCTTTTTGGAAAACAGTCACTTGATGCTCTGCGAAAGCAGTGTGTTACACAGTTAGGGAAACTATGTTGAATATAGATTTCATTGACTTCTATGTGTTTTCCCTGGGATGAAAAACAACATTTTTGAAAGCAGTCACTTGAAACCCTGCAAAAGCAATATGTTACACAGTTCTGAAAACTAAGTTGAATACAGCTTTCATTGACTTCTATGTGTTTTCCATGCAGTGAAGAACAACTTTTTTAAAAGCGGTCACTTGGAACTCTGTGAAGCCTGTATGTTACAGAGTTCTGAAAAGTAATCTGAATATAGCTTTCATTCCCTTCTATGTGTTTTCCCTTGGCTGGAAAAAACTTTTTTGAAATCCATCACTAGGAACTCTGCAAAAGAAATATGTTACACAGTTCTGAAAACTAAGTAGATAACAGCTTTCATTGACTTCCATCTCTTTTGCCTGGGCTGAAAAACAAGTTATCTTGAATCAGTCACTTGGAACACTGTGAAAGCAGGATGTTACAAGGTTCTGAAAACTAAGTTGAATAAAGCTTTCATTCACTTGTATGTGATTTCCCTGGGCTGAAAAACAACTTTTTTGAAAGCACTCAGTTGGAACTCTGTGAAAGCTGTATGTCACACAGTTCTGTAAACTAAGTTCAATACACCTTTCATTGAATTCTATCTGTTTTTCCTTGGCTGAAAAACAATATTTTTGAAAGCAGTCACTTGGAACTCTCCGAAAGCAGTATGTTACACAGTTCTGAAAACTAAGAAGAATACAGGTTTCTTTGACTTCTCTCTGTTTTCCCTGGGCTGAAAAACAACTTTTTTGAAAGCATTCAATTGGAACGCCGTGAATCAAGTATGTTACACAGTTTTGAAAACTAAGTTGAAAACAGCTTCCATTCAATTCTGTGTGTTTTCCCTGGGCTGAAAAAAAGCTTTTTTGAAAGCAGTCACTTAGAAGTCTGTGAAAGCATCATGTTATACAGTTCTGAAAACTAAGTTTAATACAGCAGTCATTGACTTCTCTCTGTTTTCCCTGGGCTGAAAAACAACTTTTTTGAAAGCATTCAATTGGAACGCCGTGAATCAAGTATGTTACACAGTTTTGAAAACTAAGTTGAAAACAGCTTCCATTCAATTCTGTGTGTTTTCCCTGGGCTGAAAAAAAGCTTTTTTGAAAACAGTCACTTAGAAGTCTGTGAAAGCATCATGTTATACAGTTCTGAAAACTAAGTTTAATACAGCAGTCATTGACTTCTCTCTGTTTTCCCTAGGCTGAAAAACAACTTTTTAAAGGAGTCACTTGGAACTCTGTGAAAGCAGAATGTTACAAAATTCTGAAAACTAAGTTGAATTCACCCTTCTTTCACTTCTATGTGTTTTACCTGGGGTGAAAAACCACTGTTTTGAAAGCAGGAAACTGGAACTCTGTGAAACCGGTGTGTTAAACAGTTCTGAAAACTAAGTTAAATACAGCTCTCAGTAACTTCTATGTGATTTCCCTTGGTTGAAAAATAACTTTATGGAAAACAGTCATTTTGAAGTCTGCCAAAGCAGTATGTTACAAAGTTCTGAAAACTAAGTTGAATACAGATTTCATTGACTTCTATGTGCTTTCCCCAGGGTTGAAAAACAACTTTTTTGAAAGCAGTAAAATGGAACTCTGCAAAAGCAGTGTTATACAGTCCTGAAAACGAAGTTGAATACAGCTTTCATTGACTTCTATGTGTTTACCATGGGATGAAATACAACTTTTTGTACAGCAGTCACTTCAAACTCTGCTTAAGCAGTATGTTACAGAGTTCTGACATCTTAGTTGAATACAGATTTCATTGACTTCTATGTGTTTTCCCTGGGCAGAAATTCAACTTTATTGAAAGCAGTCAATTGGAATTCTGTGAAAGCAGTATGTTACACAGTTCTGAAAACTAAGTTGAATACATGTTTCATTGACTTCTATGTGTTTTCCCTGTGCTGAAAAACAACTTTTTTGAAAGCGGTCACTTGGAACTCTGTAAAAGCATTATGTTACACAGTTCTGAAAACAAAGTTGAATATAGCTTTCCTTGTCTTCTTTGTGTTTTCCCTTGGGCTGAAAAACAACTTTTTGAAAGCAGTCACCTGGAAATCTGCAAAAGCAGTGTGTTCACTATTCTGAAAATGAAATTGATTACAGCTATCTTTGACTTCTATGTGTTCTTCTTTTGCCAAAAAACAACTGTTTTAAATCCATCACTTGGAACTCTGTGAAAGAAGTATGTTACAGAGATCTGATACCTAAGTTGCATACCCCTTCCATTGACTTCTATGTGATTTCCCTGAGGTGAAAGAAAACTTTTTAAAAACATGACTTGGAATTCTGCGAAAGCAGTATTTTACACAGTTCTGAAAACTAAGTTGAATACAGCTTTCCTTTACTTCTATGTGTATTTCCCAGGGCTGAAAGACAACTTTTTTGAAAGCAGTCACTTGGAACTCTGCAAAAGGTGCATGTTACACAGTTCTGCCAGCTAAGCTGAATACAACTTTCATTGACTTCTATGTATTTTCCCAGGGCTGAAATACAAGTTTTTTGGAAGCAGTCACTTGGAACTCAGCGAAAGGTGAATGTTGCACAGTTCTGAAAACTAAGATGAATACAGCTTTCATTGACATCTATGTGTTTTTCCTGGCCTGAAAAACAACTTTTCTAAAAGCAGTAACTTTAAACTCCGTGAAAGCAGTATGTGACACCGTTTTGAAAACAAAGTTGAATACAGCTTTCATTGACTTCTATGTGTTTTCCCTGGGGTGAAAAACAACTTTTCTGAAAGCAGTCTCTTGGAACTGTGTGAAAGCTGTGTGTTACACGATTCTCAAAAATGAGATGTCTACACCTTTCGTTCACTTCTACGTGTTTCCCAGGGCTGAAAGACCACTTTTTTCAAACGAGCCACTTGGAACTCTGTGAAAGCAGTATGATATACAGCTCTGAAATCTAAGTTGAATGCCGCTTTCATTCACTTTAAGTGTTTTCCCTCATCTGAAAAACAACACTTTTGATAGCACTCACTTGGAACTCTGTGAAAGCAGTATGTTACACACTTCTGAAAACTAAATTGGATACAGCTTGCATTTTCTATGTTTTTTCCCTGGGCTGAAAAACAACTTTTTAGAAAGCATTCACTTGGAACTCTGCAAAAGAATTATGTTACAGAGTTCTGAAAACTAAGTTCAATACACCTCTCATTGACTTCAATGTGTTTTCCCTGGGCTGAAAAACAACTTGTTTGAAAGCAGTCATTTGGAACTCTGTGAAGGCAGTATGTTTCACAGTTCTGAAAACTAAGCTGAATACAGCTTGTTTGACTTCTATGTGTTTTCCCCAGGGTTGAAAAATAACTTTTTTCAAAGCAGTCACTTGGAGCTCTGCAAAAGCAGTATGTTACACACTTCAGAAAAGTATGTTGAATACAGGATTCATTGATTTCTACGTGTTTTCTCTCTTCTGAAAAACAACTTTTTTAAAGCAGTCATTTGGAGCTCTGCGAAAGCAGTATGTTACACAGTTCTGAGAACTAAGTTCAATACAGCTTTCATGGAGTTCTGTTTGTTTTCCCTGGGTTGAAAACCAACTTTGTAGAAAGCAGTCAATTGGAAATCTGTGAAAGCAGTATGTCACACAGTGCTGAATGCTAAGTTGAACAGCTTTCATTGACTTCTGTGTGTTTTCCCTCGGCTGAAAAACTTCTTTTTTGAAAGCGTTCACATGGAAATCTGTAAAAGCACTATCTTACACTGTTCTCAATACTATGTTGAATACAGCTTCCTTTCACATTTATGTGGTTTCCCTGGGCTGAAAAGCAAGTTTTCTGAAAGCAGTCACTTGGAACTTTGCGAAAGCAGTATGTTACACAGTTCTGAAAACTAAGTTGATTACAGCCTTCATTGACTTCTAAGTGTTTACACTGGGCTGAAAAACAGCTCTTTTGAATGTAGTCACTTGGAAAACTGTGAAAGTGGTATGTTACACAGTTCTGAAACCTAAGTTGAATACAGCTTTCTTTCACTTCCATGTGTTTTCCCCGGGCTGTAAAGCCACTTTTGTGATAGCAGTCACCTGGAAGTCTGTGAAAGCAGTATGTTACACTGTTCTGAAGACAAAGATGAATACAGCTTTCATTGACTTCTATGTGTTTTCCCAGGGGTGAAAAACATCTTTTATAAAAGCAGTCTCTTGGAACTCTGTGAAAGCATTGTGTTACACAGTTCTGTATACGAAGTTGAATACAGGTTTCATTGTCTTGTACATTTTTCCCTGGGCTGAGAAACAACTTTTCTGAGAGCAATCACTTGGAAGTCTGTGAAAGCAGTATGTTACACGGTTTTGAAAAGAAAGTTGAATACAGCATTCATTGACTTCTATATGTTTTCCCTGTGATGAAAAACACCTTTTATGAAAGCAACACTTGGAAATCTGCATAGGAACTATGTTACACAGTTTTCAAAACAAAGTTGAATACAGCTTTCTTTGACTTCTGTGTGTTTTCCCTGGGCTGAAAAACTCCTTTTTCGAAAGCAGTCCCTTGGAACTCTGCGAAGGCAGTATGTTACACAGTTCTGAAAACTAAGTTGAATACAGCTTTCATTGCCTTCTATATGTTTTCCCTGGGTTGAAAGACACCTTTTTTTGTAAGCAGTCACTTGGAACTCTGCCAAAGCAGTATGTTGTTGCACAGTTCTGAAAACCAAGTTGAATTTTGCTTTCATTGACTTCTATGTGCTTTCCCTGAAGTGAAAAGCAACTTTTTTGAAAGCAGTCTCTTGGAAGTCTGCGAAAGCAGTATGTTACACAGTTCTGAAAAAAATTGAATAGAGCTTTCATTGACTTCTATGTGTTTTCCCTGGGATGAAATACACCTTTTTTGAAAGCATGCACTTGGAACTCTGTGTAAGCACTATGTTACAGAGTTCTCAAAACTAAGGTGAATAGAGCTTTCATTGACTTCTCTGTGTTTTCCCTGGGCTTACAAACACGTTTTTTGAAAGCAGTCACTTGAAACCCTGTGAAAGCAGTATGTTACACAGTTCTGAAAACTAAGTGGAATACAGCTTTGATTGACTTCTATGTGTTTTCCTTGGGCTGAAAAACAAGTTTTTTTAAAGCAGTCACTTGGTTCTCTGCGAAAGCAGTATGTTACACAGTTCTGAAAAGTAGGTTGAATACAGCTTTCATTGACTTCTAGGTGTTTTCCCTGGGTTGAAAAATAACTTTTTTGAAAGGAGTCACCTTGAATTCTGTGAAAGCAGAATATTACACTGTCCTGATATCTACGTTGAACACATCTTTCTTTGACTTCTATGTGTTTCCCTGGGCTGAAACACAACTTTTTTGAAAGCACTCGCTTTGAAATCTGTGAAAACAGTATGTTACACAGTTCTGAAAAAATAATTTGAATACAGCTTTCATTGACTTCTATGTGTTTTCCGGGGGTGAAAAACAACTTTTTTAAAGCAGTCACTTGGAGCTCTGCGAAAGTAGTATTTTACAAAGTTTTGAAAATTGAGATGAATACAGCTTTCATTCACTTCTCATTGTTTTCCCTGGGCTGAAAAACAACTTTTTTGAAAGCAGTCACTTCGAACTCTGTGAAAGCAGTATATTACACAGTTCTGAAATCTAAGTGGAATACAGCATTCATTGACTTCTATGTGTTTTCCCAGGACTGAATAACAACTTTTTTGAAAGCAGTCACTAGGAATTTTGCAAAAGTAATATGTTACACTGCTCTGAAAACTAAGTTGTGTACAACTTTCATTGACTTCTATGTGTTTTCCTTGGGTAAAAAACAACTTTTTTGAAAGCAGACACTTGGAAATCTGTGAAACCAGTATTTTACACACTTCTGAACACAAAGTTGAAAACAGCTTTCCTTGACTTCTGTGTGTTTTCTCTCGGTTGAAGACAAACTTTGTTGAAAGCAGTCACTTGGAAATCTGTGAAAGCAGTATGATACACAGTTCTAAATGCTAAGTTGAATACAGATTTCATTGACTTCTATGTGGTATCCCTGGGGAGAATATCAAATTTTTTGAAACAAGTCTCTTGGAACACTGTGAGAGCAGTGTGTTACACAGTTCTGAAAACTAAACTGAATGCAGCTTTCATTGACTTCTATGTGTTTTCCCTTGTCTGAAAATCAACTTTTTGAAAACAGTCACTTGGAACTCTGTGAAAGCAGTATGTTGCACAGTTCTGAAAACTAAGATGAATACAGCTTTCATTGACTTCTTTGTGTTTTCTCTGGGATGAAAAACAACTTTTTTGAAAGCACTCACCTGAATTCTGTGAAAGCAGCATGTTACACTGTCCTGAAATCTAACTTGAATACATCTTTCATTCTCTTCTATGTGTTTCCCCTTGGCTGAAATACAACTCTTTTCAAAGCAGTCACTTATAACTCTGCGAAAGCAGTATGTTGCACAGTTCTGAAAAATAATTTGAGTACAGCTTTCTTTCACTTCCATGTGTTTTCCCTGGGGCGTAAAGCAACTTTTCTGAAAGCAGTCAATTGGAAACGTGTGAAAGCTGTATGTTACACTGTTCTGAAAACTAACTTGATTACAGCTTTCATTCACTTCTGTGTGTTTTCCCTGGGCAGAAAAACAACTTTTTTGAAAGCAGTCACTTCAAACTCTGTGAGAGAAGTATATTACACAGTTCTGAAAACTAAGGTGAATACAGGTTTCATTCACTTCTACTTGGTTTCTCTGGTCTGAAAGCCCACTTTTTTGATAGCAGTCACTTGGAACTCTGCGAAAGCAGTATGTTACACGATTCTGAAAACTAAGTTGAATACAGCTTTCATTCACTTTTATGTTTTTCCCCTGGGCAGAAAAACATCTTTTTTAAAGCAGTCACTTGGCACTCTGTGAAAGCAGTATGTTACACAGTTCTGAAAACTAAGTTCAATACAGCTTTCATTGACTTCTGTGTGTTTTCCCTTGGCTGAAAAACAACTTTTTAAAAGCAGTCACTATGAACACTGTGAAAGAATTATGTTACACAGTACTGAAAACTGAATTGAATACAGGTTTCGTTCACTTCTATCTATTTTCCCTGGGCTGGAAAACAACTTTTTTCAAAGAAGTCACTTGGAAGTCTGTGAAAGCAGGATGTTACAGAGTTCTGAAAACTAAGTTGAATACAGCTTTCATTCAATTCTATGTGTTTTCCGTGGACTGAAAAACTTCTTTTATGAAAGCATTCACTTGGAACTCTTCAAAAGCAGTATGATAGACAGTTCTGAAAATTAAGTTGAATACAACATTCTTTGACTTCTGTGTTTTCCCTCTGAAGAAAAACAACTTTTTGAAAGCAGTCACTTGGAACTCTGCTAAAGCAGTATGTTACACTGTTCTGAAAACCAACTTAAACACAGCTTTCATTCACATATATGAAATTTTCTTGGGCTAGAAAACATCTTTTTGGAAAGCAGTCACTTTGAGTTCTGCAAAAGCAGTATGTTACATAGTTCTGGAAACTAAGTTGAATACAGTGTTCATTGACTTCTATGTGTTTTCCCTGGGCTGAAAGTGAACTTTGTGAAAGCAGTCACTTGGAACTCTGTGAAAACACTGTGTTTCACAGTTCTTTAAAATAAGTTGAATACAGCTTTCATTAACTTCTATGTGTTTTCCCTGGGTAAAAAATAACTTTTTATGAAAGCAGTCACTTGAAAAATCTGTGAAAGCTGTATGATACACTGTTCTGAAAACTAAGTTGAATACAGTTTTCATTGAGTTCTACGTGTTCTCCCAGGGCTGAAAATCAACTTTTTTCATGCAGGCAGATCAAATTATGTGAAGCACTGTGTTACACAGTTCTGAAAACTAAGTTGAATAGAGCTTTCAGTGATTTCTACGTGTTTTCCCTGTGCTGAAAAACACCTGTTTTGAAAGTAGTCACTTAGAACTCTGCAAAAGCAGTATGTTACACAGTTCTGAACACTGAGTTGAATACAGCTTTCATTGACTTCTAAGTGTTTTCCCTGGGCTCAAAAGCAACATTATTGAAAGCGGTCCCTTGGAAATCTGTGACAGCAGCACATTACACAGTTCTGAAAACTAAGTTGAAAACAGCTTTCATTGACGTCTTTGTGTTTTCACTGGGATGAAAAACAACTTTTTGAAAGGGGTCACTTGGAGCTCAGCAAAAGTAGTATGTTACATATTCTGAAAACGAAGTTGAATACACTCTACATTGACTTCTAAGTGGTTTCCCTGTACTGAAAAGTAACTTTTTTGTAAGAAGTCACTTGGAAGACTGCGAAAGCATTATGTTACACAGTTCTGAAGTCTAACTTGAATACAGCTTTCACTGACTTCTACATGTTTTACCTGGGCTGAAAAACAACTTTTTAGAAAGCAGTCACTTCCAACTCTAGAGGGCAGTATGTTGCAAAGTTGTGAACACTAAGTTGAATACAGCTTTCATTGTCTTCCACGTGTTTTCCCTGGGCTGAAAACAACTTTTTTGGAAGCAGTCACCTGGAAATCTGTGAAAGCAGTATGTTACACAGTTTGGAATATTATGTTGAACACAGCTTTCATTGATTTCTATGTGTTTTCCTTGGGCTGAAAAACACCTTTTTTGAAAGCAGTCACTAGGAAGTCTATGAAAGCATTATGTTACACAGTTCTGAAAACTAAGTGGAATACAGGTTTCATTGACATCTGTGTGTTTTCCCTGGCCTGAGAAACAACTTTTTTGGAAGAAGTCACTAGGAACTCTATGAAAGCAGTATGTTACACAGTTCTGAAAACCAAGTAGAACACAGCTTTCATTGACTTTTATGTGTTTTCCCTGGGTGGAAAAACAACTTTTTTGAAATAGCCACTTGGAACTCTGTGAAAGCAGTATGTTACACAGTTCAGAAAACTATGTTGAATACAGATTTCTTTGACTTCTATGTGTTTTCCTGGTCTGAAAAAAACTTTTCTAAAGGAAGACACTTTGAAGTCTGCGAAAGTAGTCTGTTACACAGTTCTGATTTAAGTTGAGTACAGTTTTCGTTAACTTCTATGTGCTTTTCCTGGGCTGAAAAGAACTTTGCTGAAGCAGACACTTGCAAATCAGTGAAAGTAGTATGTTACACAGTTCTGAAAACAAAGTTGGATACATCTTTCAATGACTTCTCTGTGTTTTCCCTGGGCTGATAAATAACTTTTTTGAAAGCAGTCACTTGGAGCTCAGTGAAAGGAGTATGTTACACAGTTCAGAAAACCAAGTTGAATAAAGCTTTCATAGACTTCTATGTGTTTTCCCGGGGCTGAAAATCACCTTTTTTGAAAGCAGTCACTTGGAACTCTGCGAAAGCAGTATGTTACACTGTTCTGAAAACTAAGTTGAATACCTCTTTCATTGACATCTATGTGTTTTCCCTGGGATAAAAAACACGTTTTTTGAAAACAGTTACTCAGGATTCTGTGAAAGCAGTATGTTACACAGTTCTGAAATCTAAGTTGAGTACAGCTTTCATTGACTCCTATGTGTTTTCTCTGGGATGAAAAACAACTTTTTTGAAAGCAGTCACTTGGAATTCTGTGAAAGCAGTATCTTTCACAGTTCTGAAAACTAAGTTGAATACAGCTTTCATTGACATCTACGTGTTTTCCATGGGCTGAAAATCAACTTTTTTGAAAGAAGTCACCTGGAGCTCTGAAAAGCAGTATGTTACACAGTTCTGAAAACTAAGTTGAATTCAGCTTTCAGTGACTTCTATGTGTTTTCCCTGTGCCAAAAAACAACTCTTTTGAAAGCATTCAGTTGGAACTCTTTGAAAGCTATATGTTTCACAGTTCTGAAAACTAAGTTGAATTCAGCTATCATTTACTTCTATGTGTTATGCCTGGGCTGAAAAACAACTTTTTTGAAAGCAGGCACTTGGAACTCTGTGAAAACTGTATGCAACACAATTCTGAAAACTAAGTTGAATACAGCTTTCATTGACTTCTTTGTGTTTTCCCAGGGCTGAAAAACACCTTTTTGGAAACCATTCACTTGGAACTCTGCAAAAGCAGTATGTTGCACGGTTCTGAAAACTAACTTGAATGCAGTGTTCATTGACTTCTATGTGTTTTCCCTGGTATGAAAAACAACTTTTTAAAAGTAGTCAGTTGGAACTCTGCTCAAGCACTATGTTACACAGTTCAGAAAACGAAGTTTAATACAGTTTTCAGTCACATTAATATGTTTTCCCTGTGCTGAAATCCACTTTTTGGAAAGCAGTCATGTGGAAATCTGCAAAAGCAGTATGTTACACAGTTCTGAAAACTAAGTTGAATACGGTGTTCTTTGACTTCTATGTGATTTCCCTGGGTTGAAAAACAACTTTTTTGAAAACAGTTACTTGGATCTCTGGGAAAGCGGTAGCTTATACAGTACTGAAAACTAAGTTGAATACGGTGTTCTTTGACTTCTATGTGATTTCCCTGGGTTGAAAAACAACTTTTTTGAAAACAGTTACTTGGATCTCTGGGAAAGCGGTAGCTTATACAGTACTGAAAACTAAGTTGAATACGGTGTTCTTTGACTTCTATGTGATTTCCCTGGGTTGAAAAACAACTTTTTTGAAAACAGTTACTTGGATCTCTGGGAAAGCGGTAGCTTATACAGTACTGAAAACTAAGTTGAATACGGTGTTCTTTGACTTCTATGTGATTTCCCTGGGTTGAAAAACAACTTTTTTGAAAACAGTTACTTGGATCTCTGGGAAAGCGGTAGCTTATACAGTACTGAAAACTAAGTTGAATACGGTGTTCTTTGACTTCTATGTGATTTCCCTGGGTTGAAAAACAACTTTTTTGAAAACAGTTACTTGGAACTCTGCAAAGACAGTATCTTACACAGTTCTGAAAACAAAGTTGAATACGGTGTTCTTTGACTTCTATGTGTTTTACCTGGGTTGAAAAACAACTTTTTTGAAAACAGTTACTTGGAACTCTGCAAAGCTAGTATCTTACACAGTTCTGAAAACTAAGTTGAATACGGCATTCATTGACTTCTATGTCTTTTCCCTGGCTGAAAAACAGCTTTGTGAAAGCAGTCACTTGGAACTCTGTGAAAGCAGTACGTTTCACAGTTCTTAAAACTAAGTTGAATACAGCTTTCATTGACTTCTATGTGTTTTCCCTGGGCTTAAAAATAACTTTTTTTCAGAGCAGGCACTTGTAATTCTGCAAAAGCAGCATGTTACACAGTTTTGAATAGTAAGTTGAATACACTTTTCATACACTTCTGTGTATTTTCCCTGGGATGAGAAACAACTTTTTTGAAAGCAGTCACTTGGAACTCTGCAAAAGCACTATGTTACACAGCTCCGAAATCTACAATGTATACACCTTTCATTGACTTCTTTGTGTTTTCCCTGGGCTGGGAAACAACTTTTTGAAGCAGTCACTTGGAACTCTGTGAAAGCATAATGTTACACAGTTCTGGAAACTAAGTTGAATATTGCTTTCATTGACTTCTATGTGGTTTCCCTGGGATAAAAAACAACTTTTTGAAAATCAGTCACTTGGAACTTGGTGAAAGCACTATGTTACACAGTTCTGAATACTAAGTTGAATATAGCTTCATTGACTTCTATGTGATAAACCTGGGGTGAAAAGCAGCTTTTTCAAAGCAGTCACATGAAACTCTGCAGAAGCAGTATGTTACACAGTTCTGAAAACTAATTTGAATAAAGCTTTCATTGACTACTATGTGCTTTCCCTTGGATGAAAAACAACTTTTTTGAAAGCAGTCATTTGGAACTCTGCAGACAGCACTGAAACCAAAGATGAATACAGCTTTCATTAACATCTATTTGTTTTCCTGGGCTGAAAGAATACCGTATTCAACTAAGTTTTCCTAACTGTGTAACCTGCGGCTATTGAAGAGATCCAAGTGACTGTGTAACATATTCCTTTCACAGATTACCAAGTGACTGCTTTCAAAAAAAGTCGGTTTTCAGTGCAGGGAAACCACATAGAAGTCAATGAAAGCTGTGTTCAACTTAGTTTTCATAATTCTGTTACATACTTCTATCGCAGATTTCCAAGTGGCTCCTTCAAAAAGGTTGTTTTTCATCCCAGGGTAAAGACATAGAAGTGAATGAAAGCTGTGTTCAAATTAGTTTTCAGAAGTGTGTAACATACTGCTTTTGCAGATTTCCAATTGACTGCTTTCAAAATTTGTTTTTTTTTTTTTGCCCAGGAGAAACACATAGAAGTCAATGAAAGCTCTATACAACTTAGTTTTCAGAACCGTGTAACATATTCTTTTCACAGAGTTCCATGTGACTGCTTTCAAAAAAGTTCTTTTTCAGTGCAGGAAAAACACATAGAACTCAATGAAAGCTGTACTCAATTTACTTTTCATAATTGTGTAACATATAAGTTATGCAGACTTCCCAGGGAATGCTTTCAAGAAAGTTTTTTTTTCAGCCCAGGGAAAACACAGAGAAGTCAAAGAAAGCTGTATTCAACTTTGATTGCAGAACTATGTAACATACTGCTTTCCCAGAGCTCCATGAGACTGCTTTAAAAAAAGTTGTTTTTCAGCCCATGGAAGACACATAGAAGTCAAAGAAAGCTGTAATGAACTTAGATTTCAGAACTGTGTAACATATTGCTTTCACAGAGTTCTAAGAGACTGCTTTCATAAAAGATGTTTTGTAGACCAGGGAAAACTTTCATTAGTCAAAGAAATGTGTATTCAACTTAATTTTCAGAACTGTGTAACATACTGCTTTCACAGAGTATAAACTGACTGCTTTCAAAAAATTTATTTTTCAGCCCAGGGAAAACAAATAGAAGGCAATGAAAGCTGTATTCAATTTAATTTTCAGAACTGTGTAACACACTCCTTTCTCAGAGTTCCAGGTGACCGCTTTCAAGAAAGATTTTTTTCAGTTCACAGGAAACACATAGAAGTCAATGAAAGCTAAATCCAACTTTGTTTTCAGATCTCTGTAACATACTGCTATCACAGATTTCCACGTGACTACTTTCAAAAATGTTATTTTTCAGCCCAGGGGAAACAAATAGAAGTCAATGAAAGCTTTATTCAACTTTGATTTCAGAACTGTGTAACATATTGTTTTTGTAGAATTCCACATGACAGCTTTCAAAAAACTTTCTTTTCAGCCCAGGTAAAACACTTAGAAATCAATGAAAGATGTATTAAACTTGGATTTCAGGACTGTGTAACGTATGTTTTCACTGAGTTCCAAGTGAATGCTTTCAAAAATTTGTTTTTCAGCTCAGGGAAAACACATAGAATTCAATGAAATCTGTATTGAACTTAGTTTTCAGAAAAGTGCAGCATACAAAATTCTCAGAGTTCCAAGTGACTGCTTTCAAAAAAGTTGTTTCTCAGCCCAGGAAAAACACATAGTAATCAATGAAAGCTGCATTCAGCTTAGTTTTCAGAACTGTGTAACATAATGCTTTGCCAGGTTTCCAAGCGACTGCTTTCAAAAAAGTTGTTTTTCAGCCCAGGGAAAAGACATAGAAGTCAAAGAAAGCTGTATTCAACTTACTATTCAGAACTCTATAACATAATGCTTTCACAGATTTCCAAGTGACTGCTTTCAAAAAAGTTGTTTTTCAGCACAGGGAAAACACGTAGATGTCCAAGAAAGACATAAAAAACATAGATTTCAAAATTGTGTAACATACTGGTTTTGCAGATTTCCAAGTGACTACTTTCAAAAAAGTGGTGTTTCAGCACAGGGAAAACTATAGAAGTTAATGCAAGCTGTGCACAACTTAGTTTTCAGAACTGTGTAACGTATTCCATTTGTAGAGTACCAAGTGACTGCTTTCAGAAAAAGTATTTTTCACCCCATGAAAAATACATAGAAGTCCCTGAAAGCAGTATTCAACTTAGTTTTCAGAACTGTGTAACATACTGCTTTCGCAGAGGTCCAAGTGACTGCTTTCAAGAAAGTTGTTTTTCAGCCCAGGGAAAATACTGAGAAGTCAATGAAAACTGTGTTCTACTTAGTTTTCAAAACTCTGCAACATACTGCTTTCACAGAATTCCAAGTGACTGCTTTCAAAAACTTGTTTTTCAGCACAGGGAAAACACATAGAAGACAATGAAAGCTGTATTCAACTTAGATTTCAAAACTGTGTAACAACCTGCTTTCACAGAGTTCCACATGACTGCTTTCAAAAAAGTTGTTTTCAGCACAAGGAAAACACAAAGAAGTCAATGAAAGTTGTATTCAACTTAGTTTTCAGAGCTGTGTAACATACTGCTTTTGCAGGTTTCCACGTGAATGCTTTCAAAAAAAATTGTTTCTTTAGTCCAGGGAAAGCACATAGAAGTCAATGAAAGCTGTATTCAACTTAGTATAGAGAACTGTGTAACATACTGCTTTCACAGAGTTCCACGTGACTGCTTTCAAAAAAGTTGTTTTCTAGCGCAGGGAAAACACACAGATGTCAATGTAAGATGTATTCTACTTAACTGTCAGAACTGAGTAACATACTGCTTAAATAGAGTTCCAGGTGACAGCTTTCAAAAAACTTGTTTTTCAGCACACAAAAAACACACAGACATCAATGAAAGCTGTATTCAACTTAATTTTCAGAACGGTGTAACATAATGCTTTCACCCAGTTCCAAGTCACTGCATTCAAAAAAAGTTTATTTCAGCCCAGGGAACACTCGTAGAAGTCAAAGAAAGCTGTATTCAACTTAATATTCAGAATTCTGTCACATACAGCTTTTGCAGAGTTCCAAGTGAATGCTTTCAGAAAAGTTATTTTTCCACCCAAGGAAAACACATACAATTCAATGAAAGATGTATTCAACTTAGTTTTCAGAACAGTGTGAAATACAGCTTGAGCAGAATTCCAAATGACTGCTTTCAAAAAAGTTGTTTCTCAGCCCAGGAAAACCACATAAAAGTAAATGAAAGCTGCATTCAACTTAGTTTTTGGAACTGTGTAACATAATGCTTTCAAAGATTCCCAAGTGACTGCACTGAAAAAAGTTTTTTTTCAGCCGAGGGAAAACACATAGAAGTCAATGAAACCTGAATTCAACTTAGTTTTCAGAACTGTGTAACATACTGCTTTCACAGAATTCTATGTGACTCCTTTCAAAAAAGTTGTTTTTCAGCCAAGAGAAAACAAATAAAAGTAAATGAAAGCTGTATTAAACTTACCATTCGAAACTGTGTAACATACTGCTTTCGCAGAGTTCCAAGTGACTGCTTTCATAAAAGTTGTTTTTCAGCCCACAGAAAACACATAGATGTCAATGAATTCTGTAATCAACTTAATTTTCAAAATTGTGTAACATACTGCTTTCGCAGATTTCCAAGTGTCTGCTTTCAAAAAAGTTGTTTTTCCTCCCAGGGTAAACACATAGATGTCAATGAAAGCTGTATACATCTTAGTTTTCAGAACTGTGTAACATATTTCTTTTGCAGAGTTACAAGTGACTGCTTTCAAAAAAGGTATTTTGCAGCCCATTTTAAACACATAGAAGTAAATGAAAGCTGTGTTCAACTTAATTTTCAGAACTGTGTAACATACAACTTTTGCAGGCTTCCAAGTGAGTGCTTTAGAGAAAGTTGTTTTTCAACCCAGAAAAAACACACAGAAGTCAATGAAAGCTGTATTCAACTCAGTATTCCGAACTGTGTAACATCCTACTTTCACAGAGCTCCACATGAATGCTTTCAAAAAACTTGTTTTTCAGCCCAGGGAAAACACATAGAAGTCAATGAAAGTGGTATTCAACCTTGATTTCAGAACTGTGTAAGATACTGCTTTCACAGAGCTGCATGAGACTGCTTTCAAAAATTGCTTTTCAGCCCAGGGAAAACACATAGAAGTCAATGAAAGGTGTATTCAAGTTAATTTTCAGAAACGTGTAACTAACAGCTTTCACAGAGTTCCATGTGACTGCTGTCAACAAAGTTGTTTTTTAGACCAGGGAAAAGACATAGAGGTCAATGAATGCTGTATTCTACTAAGTTTTCAGAATGGTGTAACATACTGCTTTCGTACAGTTCCAAGTGACTGCTGTCAAAAAAGTTGTTTTTGAGGACAGGGAAAACACAAAGAAGTCAATGAAAGGTGTATTCAACTTAGTTTTCAGAACTTTGCAACATCCTGCTTTTGCAGAGTTCCACATGACTGTGTTAAAAAAAGTTGCTTTTTAGTCCAGGGAAAACACAGACATCAATGACAGCTGTATTCAACCTAATTTCCAGAACTGTGTACCATACAGCTTTCACAGAGTTCCAAGGGACTGCTTTCAAAAAAGTTGTTTTTCAGGACAAGGAAAACACATAGAAGGCAATGAAACCTGTATTCAACTTAGCTTTCAGAACTGTGTAACATACTGTTTTCACAGAGTTCCACCTGTCTGCTTTCAAAAAAGTTGATTCTCAGCCCAGGGAAAACACACGAAAGTTAATGAAAGCTGTATTCAAGTTAGATTTCAGAACTGTGTAACATATTGCTTTCACAGAATTCTACTTGTCTGCTTTCAAAATAGTTGTTTTTCAGCCCAGGGAAAACACATAGAAGTCAATAAAAGCTTTATTCAACTTTGAATTCAGAACTGTGTAACATACTGTTTTTGCAGAGATCCACATGACAGCTTTCAAAAAATTTTCTTTTCAGCCTAGGTAAAACACTTATAAATCAATGAAAGATGCATTCAACTTAGTTTTCAGGACTGTATAATATATGATTTCACTGAGTTCCAAGTGAATGCTTTCAAACAGTTGTTTTTCAGCCCAGGGAAAACACATAGAAGTCAATGAAAGCTGCCTTCAACTTAATTTTCAGAACAGCGTAACACACAACTTTCACAGAGTTCCAAGTTACTACTTTCGAAAAAGGTTTTTTTTCAGCCCAGGGAAAAGAAATAGAAGTCAATGAAAGCTGTATTCAACTACCTATTCACAACTGCATAACATACTCCTTTCGCAGAGTTCCAAGTGACTGCTTTGAAGAAAGTTGTTTTTTAGCCCAGGGAAAACACACAGTAGTCAATAAAAGCTCTATTCTGCTTAGTTTTCAAACCTTTGTAAAATACTGCTTTCGCAGATTTTCAACTGACTGCTTTCAAGAAACATGTTTTTCAGCCCTGGGAAAACACATAGAAGTCAATGAAAGCTGTATTCAACTTAGTTTTCAGAACTGTGTAACATCCTGCTTTCACAGAGTTCCACATGACTGCTTTCACAAAAGTTGTTTTTCAGCCCAGGTAAAACAAATAGATGTCAATGAAAGGTGTATTCATCTTAGTTTTCAGAACTGTGTAAACATATTGCTTCCACAGTGTTCCTAATGAGGACTTTCAAAAAAGATGTTCTTCAGCCCAGGAAAACACACAGAAGTCAATGAAATCTGTATACAAGTTAGTTGGCAGAACTGTGTAAGATAATGCTTTCACAGTGTTCCAAGCAACTGCTGTCAAAAAAGTTGTTTTTGAGGACAGGTAAACACAAAGAAGTGAATGAAAGCTTCATTCAACTTAGTTTTCAGAACTGTGTAACATACAGCTTTTGCAGATTTCCACGTGACTGCTTTCAAAAAAGTTTTTTCTCAGCCCAGGAAAAACACATAGACGTCAATGTAAGCTGTATTCAACTTAATTGTCAAAACTGTGTAACATATTGCTTTTGCAGAATTCCAAGGGAATGCTTTCAAAAATGTTGCTTCTGAGGACAGGGAAAACACATAGAAGTCAATGATATCTGTATTCAAGTTAGTTTTCAGAACCGTGTAAGATACTGCTTTCGCAGATTTCCAAGTGACTGTTTCAAAAAGTTGTTTTTCAGCCCAGGGAAAATACGTAGTAGTCAATGAAATCTGTATACAACTTATTTTTCAGAGCTGTGTAACGTACTGCATTTACAGAGTTCCATGTGATTGCTTCCAAAAAAGTTATTTTTCAGCCCAGGAAAAACACATAGAAGTCAATCAAAGCAGCATTTAACTTAGTTTTCAGAACTGTGTAACACATTGCTTTCACAGAGTTCCACATGGCTGTTTTAAAAAAGTTGTTCTTCAGACAGTGGAAAACGCATAGAAGTCTTTGAAAGCTATATTCAATTTACTTTTCAGAACTGTGTAACATACAGTTTTCAGAGATTTCCAAGTGACTGCTTTCAAAAAAGTTGTTTTCCAATCCAGGGAAAACACGTAGAAGTCAATGAAAGCTGTATTCAACTTAGTATTCAGAACTGTGTAACATACTACTTTCACAGAGTTCCAGGTGACTGCATTCAAAAAGTTTGTTTTTCAGTCCATTAAAAACAGATAGATGTCAATGAAGGCTTTATTCAACTTAGTTTTCAGAACTCTATAACATACTGCTTTCACAGAGTTCCACGTGACTGCTTTCAAAAAAGTTGTTTTTCAGAACATGGAAAACACATATAAGTCAAGAAAGGTGTATTCAACTTAGTGTTCAGAACTGTGTAATATACTGGTTTCACAGGATTACATGAGTATGCTTCCAGAAAGTTGTTTTTCATCCCAGGGAAAGCACAAAGAAGTCAACAAAAGCTGTATTCAACTTAGCTTTCAGAACTGTGTAACATACTGTTTTCGAAGATTTTCAAGTGACTGCTTTCAAAAAAGTTGTTTTCAGGCCAGGGAAAACACATAAAAGTCAAAGAAAGCTGTATTCAACTTAGTTTTCAGAACTGTGTAACATATTATTTCCGCAGAGTTCCACGTAACTGCTTTCAAAAAAGGTGTTTTTCTGCCCAAGGAAAACACAAAGAAGTCAATGAAATGGGTATTCAACTTAGTTTTCAGAACTGTGTAACGTACTGCTTTCGCAGAGTTTCACATGATTGCTTTCACAAAAGTTGTTTTTCAGCTCAGGTAAAACAAGTAGATGTCAACGAAAGGTGTATTCATCTTAGTTTTCAGAACTGTGTAACATACAGCTTTTGCAGAGTTCCAAGTGACTGTTTTAAAAAAAGTTGTTTTTCAGCCCAGGGAAAACACACAGAAGTCAATGACAGCTGCAATCAACTTCGTTATCAGAACTGTGTAACATATTGCTTTCACAGAGTTCCACGTGACTGCTCTCAAAAAATTTGTTTTTCAGCCTAGGGAATCCACATAGAAGGGAATGAAAGAGTATTCAACTTACTTATCAGAACTGTGTAACACACTGCTTTCACGTATTTCCAATTGTCTGCTTTCAAAAAGTTGTTTTTCAGCACAGGGAAAACACCTAGAAGTCAATGAAAACTGTATTCAAGTAGGTTTCAGAACTGTGCAACATACTGCTTTCCCCATGTTCCAAGTGACTGCTTTCATAAAAGTTGTTTTTCATCCCCGTGAAAACAAGTAGAAGTCAATGAAAGCCATATTTGGCTTAGCTTTCAGAACAGTGTAGGATACTGCTTTCGCAAACTTCCAACTGACTGCTTAAAAAAAGGTGTTTTTCAGCCCAGGGAAAACACACAGAAGTCAATGAAAGCTGTATTCAACTTAGTTTTCAGATCTGTGTAAAATACTGCTTTCACAGATTTCCAGGAGACTGCTTTCAGAAAGTTGTTTTTCACCCCAGGGAAATGCAGAGTATTCACCGAAAGGTGTATGGAACTTAGTTTCCAGAACTGAGTAACATACTGCTTTCCCTGTGTTCCAAGTGAATGCTTTCAAAAAAGTTGTTTTTCAGCACACGGAAGCCACGTACAAATCAATGAAAGCCGTATTCAGCTTAGTTTTCAGAACAAAGTAACATACTGCTTTTGCAGAATTCCAAGTGACTGCTTACAAAATGTTGTTTTCCAGCACAAGGAAAACACATATAAATCAATAAAAGCTGTATTCAACTTAGTTTTCAGAACTGTTCAACAAACTGCTTCACATCTTTCCAGGGGACTTCTTTCAAAAAAGTTGTTTATCAGCCGAGCGAAAACACATAGAATTCAATGAAAACCGTAATCAACTTAGTTTTCAGAACTGTGTAACATACTGCTATCGCAGAGTTCCAATGCGACTGCTTTCAAAAAAGTTGTTTTTCAGCCCAGGGAAAAGACGTAGAAATCAATGGAAGCTGTATTCAACTTATCATTCAGAACTCTGTAACATACTGCTTTCGCAAATTTCCAAGGTGACTGCTGTCATAAAAGGTGCTTTTCAGCCCAGGGAAAACACATAGAAGTCAACGAATGTTGTATTCAACTTAGATTTCAGTACTGTATAACATATGGCTTTCGCAGAGTTCCAACTGACAGTATTCAAAAAAGTTGTTTTTCAGCACAGGGAAATCACCTGGAAGTCAATGGAAGCTCTATTCATCTTAGTTTCCAGAACTGTGTAACATACTGCTTAAACAGAGTTCCAAGTGTCTGCTTTCAAAAAAACTTTTTTTCAGCCCATGAAAAAACACAGAAGTCAATGAAAGCTGCATTCATCTTTGTTCTCAGAACTGTGTAACATACTGCTTCCACAGAATTCCAAGTGAATGCTTTCAAAAAAGTTTCTTTTTAGCACAGGGAAAACACATAGAACTCCATGTAATCGGTATTCAACTTAGTATTCAGAACTGTGTAACATACTGCTTTCACAGAATTCCAAGTGACTGCTCTCAAAAAATGTGTTTTTCAGCCCAGAGAAAACACACAGAAGTCAATGAAAGCTGTATTCAAATTGCTTTTCAGAACTGTGTAACAGACTGCTTTTGCAGAGATCCAAGGTGACTGTTTTCAAAATAGTTGTTTTTCTGTGAAGGGAAAACAGAAAGAAGTCAATGAAAGCTGTATTCAACTTAGTTTTCCGAACTCTATAACATACTGCTTTCGCAGAGTTCCAAGTGACTGCTTTTGAAAAGGTTGTTATTCAGTGCAGGGAAACCACATAGAAGTGAATGAAAGCTGTATTCATCTTAATAATCTGAACTTTGTAACATACAGCTTTTGCAGAGTTCAAAGTGACTGCTTTCTAAAATGCTGTTTTCCAGTCCATGGAAAATGCATAGATGTCAATGAAACCTGTAATCAATTTAGTTTTCAGAAATGTGGAACATACTGCTTTTGTAGAATTCCAAGTGACTTCCTTCAGAAAAGTTGTTTTTCAGCCCAGGGATAACACGTAGAAGTCAATGAAAGCTGTATTCAACTAAGTTTTCAAAACTGTTGAACATACAGGTTTTACAGAATACCAAGTGACTGCTGTCAAAAAAGTTGTTTTTCAGCCCATGGAAAACACTTAGAAGTCAATGGAAGCAGTATTCAACTTAGTTTTCAGAACTGTGTAACATGCTGCTTTCACAGAGTTCTGAGTGACTTCTTTCAAAAAAGTTGTTTTTCAGGACAGGGAAAACACATGGATGTCAATGAATGCTGTATTCAACTTAGTTTTCCGAACTGTGTAACATACTGCTTTCGCAGAGTTCTAAGTGACTGCTTTCAAAATAGTTGTTTTTCAACACAGAGGAAACACATAGAAGTGAATAAAAGCTGTATTCAACTTAGTTTTCAGAACTGTGTAACACACTGTTTTCACAGAGATCCAAGGTGACTGCCTTCAAAAAAGTTGTTTTTCAGCCAAGGGAAAACAGGTAGAATTCAGTGAAAGCTGTATTCAACTTAGTTTTCAGAATGGTATAATAAACTGATTTCACAGAGTTCCAAGTGCCTCCTTTCAAAAAGTTGTTTTTCAGCCCAGGGAAATCAACTAGAAGTCAATGAATGCTGTATTCAACTTAGCATTCAAAACCGTGTAACATACTTCTTTTGCAGGGTTCCAACTTGCTACTTTCAACAAAGTGGGTTTTCAGTCCAAGGAAAACACCCAGAAGTCAATGAATCCGGTATTTAACATAGTTTTCAGTAGTGTGTATCATACTGCTTTCGCAGAGTTCCAAGTAAGGGCTTTCAAAAAAGTTGTTCTTCAGGCCAGGGAAAACACATGGAAGTCAGAGAATGCCGTATTCAACTTAGCTTTCAGTATTGTGTATCATACTTCTTTCTCAGAGTTTCAAGTGACTGCATTAAAAAAGTTGATTTTCAGTCCAAAGAAAACAGACAGAAATCAATGAAAGCTTTATTCAACTTCAATTTCCGAACTGTGTAACATACTGCTTTTGCAGAGTTCTATGTGACTGCTTTCAAAAAAGTTGTTTTTCCACACCGAGAAAACACATATAAGTCAATGAAACCCATATTCAACTTACATTTCAGAACTGTGTAACATACTGCTTTCACAGAATTCCAAGTGTCTGCTTTCAAAAAAGTTTTTTTTCAGCCGAAGGAAAACACATAGAAGTCAATGAAAGCTGTATTCAACATAGTTTTCAGAATTGTGTAACACTGCTTTTGCAGAGTTCCAAGTAATTGCTTTCAAGAAGTTGTTTTTCAGTGCAGGGAAACCACAAATAATTCATTGAAAACTGTATTCAACTTACTTTCCAGAACTGTGTAAAAGACTGCTTTGGTAGATTTCCTAGAAACTGCTTTCAAAAAAGTTTCTTTTCAGCCCAGGCAAAAGACATAGAAGTCAATGAAAGGTGCATTCAGCTTAGATTTCAGAACTGTGGAGCATAATACTTTCAAAGATTTCCAAGTGACAGCTTTCAGAATATTTTGTTTTCAGCCCAGGGAAAACACATAGAAGTCCAAGAAAGCTGTATTCAACTTAGTTTTCAGAACTGTGTAACATACTGCTCTCGCAGAGTTCCAAGTGACTACCTTCAGAAAAGTTTTATTTCAGCCCAGGGAAAACACATAGAAGTCAATGAAAGCTGCATTCATCTTTGTTCTCATAACTGTGTGACATACTGCTTTCACAGAGTTCCAAGTGAATGCTTTCAATAAAGATTTTTTTTCAGTGCAGGGAAATCAACTAGAAGTCAATGAAAGCTGTATCCAACTTAGTATTCAAAACTGCGTAACATACTTCTTTCGCAGGGTTCCAACGGACTGCTTTCAACAAAGTGTTTTTTCAGCCCAGGGAAAACACCCAGAAGTCAATGAATGCGGTATTCAACATAGTTTTCAGTAGTGTGTGACATACTGCTTTCGCAGAGTTCCAAGTTATTGCATTCATAAAAGATATTTTTCAGCCCAGGAAAAACACATAGATGTCAATGAAAGCTGAACACAACTTAGCTTTTTGAACTGTGTAACATACTGCTTTTGCAGAGTTCCAAGTGACTGCTTTCAAAAAAGTTGTTTTTCAGGCCAGGAAAAACACATAGATGTCAATGAATGCTGTAATCAAATTAGTTTTCAGAACGGTGTAACATACTTCTTCGGCAGATTTCTAATTGACAGCTATTTAAAAAGTTGTTTTTCAGCACAAGGAAAACACATATAAGCCCATGAAAGCTGTATTCAACTTAGTTTTCAAAACTGTGTAACATACGGCTTTCGCAGAGTTCCAAGTGACCCCTTTATAAAAAGCTGTTTTCAGCTCAGGGAAAAAATGTAGAATTCAATGAAAGCTGTATTCAACTCAGTTCTGAGAACTATGTAACATACTGCTTTCGCAGATTTCCAAGTGACTGCTTAAAAAAGTTGTTTTTCTGCCCAGGAAAAACAGGTAGAAGTCAATGAAAGCTGCATTCAACATAGTTTTCAGAACTGTGTAACATATTGCTCTGCAGAGTTCTAGGAGGGTGCTTTCAAAAAAGTGGTCTTTCAGTCTAGGGGAAACATAGAAGTCAATGAAATCTGTATTCGACTTAGTTTTCAGAACTGTGTAACATAGTGCTTTCACAGATTTCCAAGTGACTGCTTTCAAAAAAGTTGTTTTTCAGCCCAGCGAAACCACATACAAGTGAATGAAAGCTGAATTCAACTTAATTATCAGAACTTTGTAACATAGAGCTTTCGCAGAGTTCAAAGTGATTGCTTTCTAAAATGCTGTTTTCTAGTGCAGGGAAAACGCATAGAAGTCAATGAAAGCTGTATTCAACTTAGTCTGCAGAACTGTGTAACATACTGCTTTTGCAGAATTCCAAGTGACAGCTTTCAGAAAAGTTGTTTTTCAACCCAGGGAAAACACAGACAAGTCAATGAAAGCTGTATTCAACTAAGATTTTAGAACAGGTTAACATACTGCTTTCACAGAGTTCCAAGTGACTGCTTTCAGAAAATTTGTTTTTCAGCCAAGGGTAAGCACGTAGAATTGAATGAAAGCCATATTCATCTAAGTATTCAGAACAGTGTAACATACTGGTCTCACAGATTTCCAAATGACTGCTTTAAAAAAAGCTGCTTTTGAGCTCAGGGAAAACACATAGAAGTCAATGAAACCTGTATTCTCCTAGCTTTTCAGAACTGTGTAACATACTGCTTATGCAGTTTTCCAAGTGGCTGCTTTCAAAAAAGTAGTATTTCAGCCCATGGAAAACACATAGAAGTCAAAGAAACCTGTATTCAACTTAGCTTTCAGAGCTGTGTAACATGCTGCTTTTACTGAGTTCCAACTGACTGCTTACAAAAAAGTAGTACTTCAAACCAGAGAAAACACCTGGAAGTTAATGGAAGCTCTATTCAACTTAGTTTCAAGAACTGTGAAACATACTGCTTTCACAGGATTCCAAGTGACTACTTTCAAAAAGTTGTCTTTCAGCTCAGGAAAAAGACATAGAAGTCAATGAAAGTTGTATTCAACTTAGTTTTCAGAATGGTGGAACCTAATAATTTCACAGAGTTCCAAGTGACTGCTTTCCAAAAGTTGTCTTTCAGCCCAGAGAAAACACATAGTAGTCAATGAAAGCTGTATTCAACTTAGTTTTCAGAACTGTGTAACATACAGCTTTCCCAGAGTTCCAAGTGACTGCATTCATAAAAGTTGTTTTTCAGCCCAGGAAAAACACATAGAAGTCAATGAAAGCTGCATACAACTTAGTTTTTAGAACTCTGCAACATACTGCTTTTGCAGAGTTGCAAGTGACTGCTTTCAATAAAGTAGTTTTTCAGCCCTGGGAAATCAACTAGAAGTCAATGAAAGCTGTATTCAAATTAGTATTCACAGCTGTGTAACATATAGCTTTCACAGGTTTCCAACTGACTACCTTCAACAAAATGGTATTTCAGCCCAGGGAAAACACCTAGAAGTCGATGACAGCTGTATTCAACTTAGTTTTCAGAACAGTGTTTCATAATGCTTTTGCAGAGTTCCAAGTGACCGCTTTCAAAAAGTTGTTTTCAGCCCAGTGAAAACAACTAGAAGTCAATGAAACCTCTATTCAACTTAGTTTACAGAACTGTGTAACATACTGCTTTTGCAGAGTTCCAAGTGACTGCTTTCAAACAATGTGTATTCCAGCCCAGGGAAAACACAAAGAAGTCAATGAGATGTGTTTTCAACTTAGTTTTCAGAACTGTGTAACATACTGCTTTCTCATAGTTCCAAGTGACTCCTTTCAAAAAAGTTTTATTTTAGCACAGGGAAAAATCTTAGAAGTCAATGATAGCTGTATTCAGATTAGTTTTCCGTACTGTGTAAGATACTACTTTCACATAGGTCCAACTGAGTGCTTCCAAATTTCTGATTTTCAGCCCAGGGTAAAGAACTAGTAGTCAATGAAACCCATATTCAACTTAGTTTTCAGAACTGTGTAACATACTGCCTTCACAGATTTCCAATTGTCAGCTTTCAAAAAGGAATTTTTTCATCCCAGGGAAAACACATACAAGTTAATGAAAGCTGTATTCAACTTAGTTGTCAGAACTGTGTAATACTGCTTTCGCAGAGTTCCAAGTGAATGCTTTCAGAAAAGTTGTTTTTCAGCCCAGGGAACAGATGTAGAAGTCAATGAAACATGTATTCAACTGAGTTTTCAGAACAGTGTAACATACCCCTTGCGCAGAGTTCCACATAAGTGTTTCAGAAAAGTTGTTTTTCATCCCAGGGAAAACACAAAAAAGGCAATGAAAGGTTTATTCAACTTAGTTTTCAGAACTCTGTAACATACTGCTTTCACAGAGTTCCAAGTGACTGCTTTCAAAAAAGTTGTTTTTCAGCCCAGGGAAACTACATAGAAGTGAATGAAAGCTGTATTCAACTTAATTATCAGAACTTTGTAACATACAGCTTTTGCAGAGTTCAAAGTGACTGCTTTCTAAAATGTTGTTTTCCAGTACAGGGAAAACACATAGAAGTCAAAGAAAGCTGTTTTCAACTTAGTTTTCCGAACTCTGTAATATACTGCTTTTCAGAATTCCAAGTGACTGCTTTCAGAAAAGTTGCTTTTTCAGCCCAGGGAAAACACCTAGAACTCAATGAAATCTGTATTCAACTAAGTTTTCAGAACAGTGTAACATACTGCTTTCGCAGAGTTCCAAGTGAATGCTTTCAAAAAAGTTGTTTCTCATCCCAGGGAAAACACATAGAAGTCAATGAAAGCTGTATTCAACTTAGTTTTCAGAACTGTGTAATTTCCAAGGTGACTGCTCTCAAAAAAGTTTTTTTCTCCCCAGGGAAAACACGTAGAATTCAATAAAACCTGTATTCAACTTAGCTTTCAGAACTGCATAACATATTGCTTTCACCGAGTTCCAACTGCTTTCAAAAAAGTTGTTTTTTAACACAGGGAAAACACCTGGAAGTCAATGGAAGCTCTATTCAACTTTGTTTTCAGACATGTGAAACATACTGCTTTCACAGAGTTCCAAGTGACTGCTTTCAACAAGTTGTATTTCAGCCCAGGAAAAAGACATAAAAGTCAATGAAAGGTGTATTCAGCTTAGTTTTCAGAACTGTGGAACATAATACTTTCGCAGAGTTCCAAGTGACTGCTTTCAGAAGAGTTGTTTTTCAGCCCAGGGAAAACACATAGAAGTCCACGCAAGCTGTATTCAACTTAGTTTCAGAACTGTGTATCATACTTCTTTCGCCGAGTTCCAAGTGATTGCATTCAAAAAAGTTTTTTTTTAGCCCAGGGAAAACAATAGAACTCAAAGAAAGCTGTATTCAACTTAGTATTCAAAACTGTGTAACAGAGTGCTTTCACAGGATTCCAACTTACTGCTTTCCACAAAGTGGTATTTCAGTCCAGGGGAAACACCTAGAAGTCAATGAAAGCTGTATGCAACTACGTTTTTATAACTGTGTAACATACTGCTTTCTCAGAGATCCACATGACTGCATTCATAAAAGTTGTTTTTCAGCCCAGGGAAAACACATAGAAGTCAATGAAAGCTGTATACAACTTAGTTTTTAGAACTGTGAAACATACTGCTTTTGCAGAGTTCCAAGTGACTGCTTTCAAAAAAGTTGTTTTTCAGCCCAGGGAAACACATAGAAGTCAATGAAGCTGTATACAACTTACTGTTCAGAACTGTGTAACATGCAGGTGTTGCAGAATTCCAAGTGACTGCTTTCAAAAAGTTGTTTTTCACACAGGGAAAACACATATAGGTCAATGAAACCCGTTTTCAACTTAGTTTTCAGAACTGTGCAACATACTGCTTTCACAGAATTCCAAGTGTCTGTTTTCAATAAAGTTTTCTTCAGGCCAGGGAAAAAACATAGAAGTCAATGAAAGCAGTATTCAACTTAGTTTTCAGAACTGTGTAACACTGCTTTCGCAGAGTTCCAAGTGAATGCTTTCAAAAAGTTGTTTTTCAGCACAGGGCAAACACAAAGAATTCAATAAAAGCTGTATTCTACTTATTTTTCAGAAATGTGTAAAATACTGCTTTCATAGATTTCCTAGAGACTTCTTTCAAAAAAGTTTGTTTCACCCAAGGGAAAAGATATAGAAGTCAATGAAAAGTGTATTCAACTTAAGATTTCAGAACTGTGGAATATAATACTTTCACAGAGTTCGAAGAGACGGCTTTCAGAAAAATTTTTTTTCAGCGCAGGGGAAACATATAGATGTCCATGAAAGCTGTATTCAACTTATTTTTCAGAACTGTGTAACATACTGCTATCGCAGATTTCCAAGTGACTGCATTCAGAAAAGTTTTTTTCAGCCCAGGGAAAACACTTAGAAGTCAATGAAAGCTCTATTCATCTTTCTTCTCAGAACTGTGTAACATACTGCTTTCACAGAGTTCCATGTGACTGCTTTCAAAAAAGTTGTTTTCAGCCCTGAGTAAACACATAGAAGTCAAGGAAAGCTGTCTTCAACTTAGTTTACAGAACTGTGTAACATACTGCATTCGCAGAGGTCCAAGGTGTCTCCTTTCAAAAAAGTTGTTTTTCAGCCAAGGGAAAACACATAGAAGTCAATGAAAGCTGTATACAACTTAGTTTTCAGAACTGTGTAACAAACTGCTTCCGCAGAGTTCCAAGTGCCCGCTTTCAAAAAAGTTGTTTTTCAGCCCAGGGAATTCAACTAGACGTCAATGAAAGCTGTATTCAACTTACTATTCAAAACTGTGTAACATAATGGTTTTGCTGGTTTCCAACGGACTGCTTTCCACAAAGTGGTTTTTCAGCCCAGGGAAAACACCCAGAAGTTAATGAATGCGGTATTCAACATAGATTGCAGAACTGTGCAACATACTGCTTTCGCAGAGTTCCATGTGACTGCTTTAAAAAATTTCTTTTTTGGTCTAGGGAAAACTCATAGAAGTCAATGAAAGCTGTATTCAACTTAGTAATCAGAAATGTGTAACTTAGTGTTTTCGCACGGTTCCAAGATGACTGCTGCAAAAAAAAAAGCTGTTTTTCATTACAGGGAAAATACCTGGAAGTCAACTGAAGCTCTATTCAACTAAGTTTCCAGTACTGTGAAACATACTGCTTTCACAGAGTTCCAAGGGAATGCTTTCAAAAAGTTGTTTTTCAGCCCAGGAAAAAGGCATAGAAGTCAATGGAATGTGTATACAACTTAGTCTTCAGTACTGTGGAACATAATACTTTCACACAATTCCAAGTGACTGCTCACAGAAAAGTTGTTTTTCAGCACAGGGAAAACACATAGAAGTCCAGGAAAGCTGTATTCAACTTAGTTTCAGAAGTGTGTAACATAATGGTTCCACAGATTTCCAAGTGCCTGCTTTCAAAAAAGTAGTTTTTCAGCCCAGGGAAATCAACTAGAAGTCAATGAAAGCTGTATTCAAATTAGCATTCACAACTGTGTAACATAAAGCTTTCAAAGGGTTCCAACTGACTGCTTTCAACACAGTGGTATTTCAGCCCAGGGAAAACACCTTGAAGTCAATGACAGCTGTATTCAACTTAGTTTTCAGCACAGTGTTACATACTGCTTTTGCAGAGTTCAAAGTGATCACTTTTAAAAAAGTTGTTTTCAGCCCTGTGAAAGCAAATAGAAGTCAATGAAACCTCTATTAAACTTAGTTTAGCGAACTGTGTAACATACTGGTTTCACAGAGTTCTAAAAGACTGCTTTCAAAAAATGTGTATTTCAGACCAGGGAAAACACATAGAAGTCAATGAGAGGTGTTTTCAACTTAGTTTTCAGATCTGTGTAACATGCTGCTTTCTCATAGTTCCAAGTGACTGCTTTCAAAAAAGTTTTATTTTGGAAAAGGGAAAAATCTTAGAAGTCAAAGAAAGCTGTATTCAAATTAGTTTTCAGTGCTGTGTAACATGCTACTTTCACATAGGTCCAAGTGAGTGCTTCCAAAAATTTGTTTTACAGCCCAGGGAAAACAGCTAGTAGTCAATGAAACTCGTATTCAACTTAGTTTTCAGAACTGTGTAACATAGTGCTTTCACATAGTTCCAATTGCCTGCTTTCAAAAAAGTATTTTTTCAGGCCAGGTAAAACACATAGAAGTGAAAGAAAGCTGTATTCGACTTATTTGTCAGAACTGTGTAAAACTGCTTTCCCAGAGTTCCAAGTGAATGCTTTCAGAAAAGTTCTTTTTCAGCCCAGGGAAAACACGTAGAAGTGAATAAAAGCTGTAAACAACTAAGTATTCAAAACAGTGTAACATACTGGTTTCACAGAGTTCCAAGAGACTGCATTCAAAACAGTTGTTTTCAGCCCAGGGAAAACAAATATAAGTCAATGAAAGCTGTATTCAACTTAGTTTTCAGAACTGTGTAACATACTGGTTTCGCAGACTCCCATGTGACTGCTTTCAAAAAAGTTGTTTTTCAGCCCAGGGAAGACACATAGAAGTCAATGAAAGCTGTATTCAAGTAAGTTTTTGAACTGTGTAACATACTGGATTCGCAGAGTTCCAAGTAACTGCTTTCAGAAAAGTTCGTTTTCAGCCCACGGAAAACACATAGAAGTCAATGAAAGCCGTATTCAACTAATTTTCAGAATAGTGTAACATACTGCTCTCACAGATTTCCAGGTGACTGCTTTCAAAAAAGTTATTTTTCAGCACATGGAAAACACATAGAAGTCAATGCAAGCTGTATTCAACTTAGTTTTCATAACTGTGTAACATGCTGCTTTCGCAGAGCTCCAAGTGTCTGCTTTGAGAACGGTTGTATTTCAGCTCATGGAAAACACATAGAAGTCACTGAAAGCTGGATTAAACTCAGTTTTCAGAACTCTGTAACATACTGCTTTCGCAGAGCTCCTAGTGACTGCTTTCAAAAAAGGTGTTGTTCAGCCCATGGAAAAGACGTAGAAGTCAATGAAACATGTATTCAACTTAGTTTTCAGAAAAGTGTAACATACCCCTTTCGCAGAGTTCCAAGTGACTGCTTTCAAAAAAGTTGTTTTCAGCCCAGTGAAAACAATGAGAAGTCAATAAAACCTGTATTCAACTTAGTTTAGAGAACTGTGTAACATACTGCTTTCATAGAGTTCTAAGTGACTGCTTTCAAAAAATGTGTATTTCAGCCCCAGGAAAACACATAGAAGTCAATGAAAGGTGTTTTCCAATTAGTTTTCCAAACTGTGTAACATACTGCTTTCACATAGTTCCAAGTGACTGCTTTCAAAAAATTTTTTTTTCAGCCCAGGATAAACACATAGAAGTGAATGAAAGCTGTATTCAACTTAGTTGTCAAAATTGTGTAACACTGCTTTCACAGAGTTCCAAGTCAATGCTTTCAAAAAGTTGTTTTTCCACGCAGGGAAACCACAAAGATTTGAATGAAAGCTGTATTCAATATATTTTTCTGAACTGTTTAAAATACTGCTTTCATAGATTTCCTAGAGACTGCTTTCAAATTTTTTTTTCAGCCCAGGGAAAAGACCTAGAAGTCAATGAAAACTCTCTTCAACTAAGTGTTCAGAACAGTGGAACATACTGCCATTGCAGAATTCCAAGTGACTGCTTTCAAAAAGTTGTTTTTCAGCCCAGGTAATACACCTAGAAGTTAGCGAAAGCTGTATTCAACTAAGTTATCAGAAGTCTGTAACATACTGCTTTTGCAGAGTTCCAAGTGACTGCTTTCAGAAAAGTTGTTTCTCAGTCCACAGAAAACAGGTAGAAGTCAATGAATGCAGAAAACAACTAAGTTTTCAGAACAGTGTAACATACTGTTTTCACGGAGTTCCAAGTGTCTGCTTTCAGAAAAGTTTCTTTTTCAGCCCAGGGAAAACACATTGAAGTCAAAGAAGGCTGTATTCAACTTAGTTTTCAGAACTGTGTAATATACTGATTTCGAAGATTTCAAAGGTGACTGCTTTAAAAATGTTGTTTTTCACCTCACGGAAGACACAAAGAAGTCAATGAAAGCTGTATTTCACTTAGTAATTAGAACTATGTAACAAACTGCTTTCAAAGAGTTACAACAGACTCCTTTCAAAAAAGTGTTTTTTCAGCACAGGGAAAACACCTGGAAGTCAATGAAATTTTATTCAAGTTAGATTTGAAAACTGTGTAACATAAAGCTTTTGTAGATTTCCAGGTGGCTGCTTTCAAAGAAGTTGTTTTTCAGCACAGGGGAAGCACCTATAGTTCAATGAAAGCTGTATACAACTTAGTATTCAGAACTGTGTAACATAATATTTTTGCAGTGTTCCAAGTGATTGCTTTCAAAAAAGTTGTTTTTCAGCCCAGGGAAACACATAGAAGGCAATGGAAGCTATATTGAACTTAGTTTTCAGAACTCTGTTTCCTACTGGTTTCACAGAGTTCCAACTGACTGCTTGCAAAAAAGTTGTTTTTCAACAAATGGAAAACACACAGAAGTCAATGAAAGCTGTATTCACCTTAGTTTTCAGAACTGTGTAACATACTGTTTCGCAGAGTTCCAACTGACTGTTTTCAATAAAGTTGTTTTACAGTCCAGGGAAATCACATAGAAGTCAATGAATGCTGTATACAAATTACATTTCAGAACTGTGTAACATAATGCTTTCACATAGTTCCAAGTGACTATTATCAAAAAAAGTTGTTTTTCAGCCTAGGGAAACACATAGGAGTCAATGAAACCTGTATTCAACTTAGTTTTCAGAACTATGTAACACACTGATTTCTCAGAGTTCCAAGTGACCGCTTTCAGAATAGTTTTTTTTTCAGCCCAGGGAAAACACAGAGAAGGCAAGGAAATGTGTATTAAACAGTTTTCAGTACTGTGTAACATGCGGCTTTCCGAAAATTCGAAGTGACAGCTTTAAAAAAGTTGTTTTTTAGCCCAGCGAAAACACATAGAAGTCAATGAAAGCTGTATTCAAGTTAGATTTCAGAACTCGGTAACATACTTCTTTCACAGATTTCCTAGTGACTGCTTTGAAAAAGTTGTTTTTCAGCCCATGGAAAACACATAGAAGTCAATGAAAGCTGTATCCAACTTAGTTCTTAGAACTGTGTAACATACTGCTTTCGCAGGCTTCCAAGTGACTGCTTTCAAAAAAGTTGTTTTTCAGCCCAGGGAAAGTACCAAGATTTCAATGAACGCTGTATACAACTTAGATTTAAGAAATGTGTAACATACTGCTTTTGCAGAGTTCCAAGTGACTTTTTTAAAAAAGTTTCTTTTGCAGCCCAGGGAAAACACCTAGATATCAATGAAAGCTGTATTCAGCTTAGTTTTCAGAACTGTGGAAGTTACTTCTTTCACAGAGTTCCAAGGTGATTGCTTTCAAAAAAGTTGTTTTTCACCCCCGGGAAAACACATAGAAGTCAAAGAAAGCTGTATTCTACTTAGTTTTCAGAACTGTGTAACATACTGCTTTCGCAGATTTCCAACTGATTGCTTTCAAAAAAGTGGTTTTTCAGCCCAGGGAAAACACTTAGAAGTCAATGAAAGCTGTATTCAACTTAGTTTTCAGAACTGTGTAACATACTGGTTTCACCAAGTTCCAGGTGACTGCTTTCAAAAAAGTTGTTTCTCAGTGCAGGGAAACCACATAGAAGTGAATGAAAGCTGTATTCAACTTAGTTATCAGAACTTTGTAACATACTGTTTTTGCAGAGTTGCAAGTGACTGCCTTCAAAAATGTTGTTTTTCAGCCCAGGGAGAACACGTAGTTGTCAATGAAAGCTGTATTCCACTTACTTTTCAGAACAGTGTAACATACTGCTTTCACAGAGTTACAAGTGACTGCTTTCAAAAAAGATATTTTTCAGCACAGGGTAAACACATAGAAGTCAATGAAAGTTGCATTCACCTTAGTATTCAGAACTGTGCAACATACTGCTTTCACAGAGCTCCAAGGTGACTGCTTTCAAAAAGGTTTTATATTTACCCCATGGAAAACCCTTAGATGTCAAAAAAATCTGTATTCAGCTTAGTTTTCTGAAATGTGTAACACACTCGTTTCTCAGATTTCCAAGTGACTGCTTTCAAAAAAGTTGTTTTTCAGGCCAGGGAAAACACATGGAAGTCAATGAAAGCTGTATTCAACTTAGATTTCAGAACTGTGTAACATACTGCTTTTGCAGAGTCCCAAGTGACTGCTTTACAAAAGCTGTTTTTCATCCCAGGGAAAACAATTAGAAGTCAATGAAAACAGTAAACAACTAAGTTTTCCGAACAGTTTAACATACTGCTTTTCCAGATTTCCAAGTGAATGCATTAAAAAAGTTGTTTCTCAGCCCAGGGAAAAGACATAGCAGTCAATGAAAGCTTAATTCAACTTCGTTACGGAGTTGCGTAGCATACTGTTTTCACAGAGTTCCAAGTGACTCCTTTCAAAAAAGTTGTTTTTCAGCCCAGGGAAAACACCAGAAATCAATGAAATCTCTATTCAACATAATTACAGAACAGTGTAACATACTGCTTTCACAGTGTTCCAAGTGACTGCTTTCAAAAAACTTGTTTTTCAGCCCAAGGAAAACACGTAGAAATCAATGAAAGCTGTATTCAACATAGGTTTCAGAACTGTGTAATATACTGCATTCGCAGAGTTCCAAGTGACTGTTGTCAAAAATGTTGTTTTTCAGCCCAGGGAAAACACATAGATGTCAATGAAAGCTGTCTTCAAATTAGTATTCAGAACTGTGTAACATACTGCTTTCGCAGATTTCCAAGTGACTCCTTTCAAAAAAGTTTTCACCCTAAAAAAAAGACAAAGATGTGAATGAAAGGTGTGTGCAAAATAATTTTCAGAACTGTGTAGGATACTGCTTTCAAAGCATTGCAAGTGGCTGCTTTGAAAATATTAGATTTTTACCCCGGGGAAACACATAGAAGTCAATGAAAGCTGTATTCTACTTAGTTTTCAGAACCGTGTAACATACTGCTTACGCAGATTTCCAAGTGAATGGTTTCAAAAAAGTTGTTTTTCAGCCCAGGAAAAACACATAGAAGTCAAACAAAGCTGTATGAAACGTAGATTTCAGAACTGTGTAACATATGGCTTTTGCCGAGTTCCAAGTGAATGCTTTCAAAAAAGTTGTGTTTCAGCCCAGGGACAACACCTAGAAGTCAATGAAAGCTGATTTCAACTTAGTTTTCCGAACTGTGTAACATATGTCTTTCACAGATTTCCAAGTGATTGCTTTCAAATAGTTCTATTTCAGCAAAGGGAAAACACATAAAAGTAAACGAAATCTGTCAGTTGGAACTCTGCAAAAGCAGTATGTTACGCAGTTCTGAAAACAAAGAGGAATACAGCTTTCATTGACTTCTATGCCTTTTTCCCTGGGATGAAAAACAACTTTTTTGAAATCACTCACGTTGAACTCTGAGAAACCATTATTTTACACAGTTCTGAAAACTAAGCTTTATACAGCTTTCATTGACTTCTTGGTGTTTTCCCTGGGATGAAAAACAACATTTTTGAAAGCAGTCACTTGAAACGCTGCGAAAGCAGTATGTTACACAGTTCTGAAAACTAAGTTGAATACAGCTTTCATTGACTTCAAGGTGTTTACCCTGAACTGAAAACACCTTTTGTGCAAGCAGTCACTTGGAACTCTGCGAAAGCGGTATGTTACACAGTTCAGAAAATTAAGTTGAATACAGCTTTCATTGATTCTATGTGTTTTCCTGGGGCTGAAAAACAACTTTTTTGAAATCAGTTTCTTAGAAACCTGCAAAAGCAGTATGTTACACTGTTCTGAAATCTAATTTCAATACAGCTTACATTGACTTCTACGTGTTTTCCCTGGGCTGAAAAGCAACTTTTTTGAAAGCAGTCACTTGGAGCTCTGCGAAAGCAGTATGTTACACAGTTGTGAGAACTAAGCTGAATACAGTATTCATTGAGTTCTATGTGTTTTTCCTAGACTGAAAATCATCTTTTTTGAAAGCAGTCACTTGGAACTCTGTGAAAGCAGTTTGTTACACCGTTCTGAAAACTAAGTTGAGTACAGCTTTCATTAACTTCTACGTGTTTTCCTAGGACTGAAAAGCAACTTTTTTGAAAGAAGTCACTTGAAACTCTGCGAAAGCAGTATGTTACACAGTTCTGAATACTATGTTCAATACAGCCTTCATTTACTTCTTTGTGATTTCCCTGGGCAGAAAAAAGGCTTTATTGAAAGCAGTCACTTGGAACTCTGCGAAATCACTATGGTAAACAGTTCTGAAATCTAAGTAGAATACAGCTTTCTTTGACTTCTTTGTGTTTTCCCTGGGTGTCAAAACAACTTTTTTGAAAGCAGTCACTTGGAACTCTGCGAAAGCGGTATGTTACACAGTTCTGAATATGAAGTTGATTACAGCTTCCATTGAGTTCTAGATGTTTTCCCTGGGAGAAAAAACAACTTTTTGAAAACAGTCACTTGGAAAACTGTGAAAGCAGTATGTTACACGGTTATGAAAACTAAGTAGAATACAGCTTTCATTGACATCTATGTGTTTTCCCTGGGTGGAAAAACAACTTTTCTGAAATCAGTCACTTGGAACTCTGAGAAAGCAGTATGTTACACAGTTCTGAATTCAAGTTGAATACAGCTTTCATTGACTTCAAGGTGTTTCCGCTGGGTTGGAAACACCTTTTGTGGAAGCAGTCACTTGGAACTCTGAGAAATCAGTATGTTACGCAGCTTTAAAAACTAAGTTGAATACTGCCTTCATTGGCTTCTGGCTGTTTTTCCTGGGCTGAAAAACAGCTTTTGTGAAAGCAATCACTTGGAATTCTGCATAAGCAGTTTGTTGCACATTTCTGAAAACTAAGTTGAATACAGCTTTCGTTGACTTTTTCGTGTTTTCCCTAAGCTGAAAATCATCTTTTTGGAAGCAGTCACTTGGAACTCTGCGAAAGCAGTATGTTACACAGTTTTGAAAACTAAGTGGAATGCAGCCTTCATTGACTTCTATGTGTATTCCCTGGGCTGAGAAACAACTTTTTTTGAAAGCAGTCACTTGGAACTCTGCGAAACAAGTATGTAACACAGTTCTGAAAACTTAGTTGAATACAGCTTTCATTGACTACTGTCTGTATTTCCAGGGCTGAAAACAACTTTATTGAAAGCAGTCAGTTTGAACTCTGCGAAAATAATATGTTACGCAGTTCTGAAAACTGAGATGAATACAGCGTTCATTCACATCAATTTGTTATCTTTGGGCAGAAAAACAGCTTTTTGGAAACCAGTCACCTGGAATTCTGCGTAAGCAGAATGTTACACATTTCTGAAAACTAAGTTAAGTACAGCTTTCATTGACGTCTGTGTGTTTTCCCTTGGCTGAAAAGCAACTTTATTGAAAGCACTCACTTTTAACTCTGCGAAACCAGTATGTTGCACAGTTCTGAAATCTAAGTTGAATACAGCTTTCATGGACTTCTATGTGTTTTCCCTGGGCTGAAAAACACCTTTTTTGAAAGCAGTCACTTGGAATTCTGCCAAAGCAGTATGTTTCATAGTTATGAAAACTAAGTTGAATACAGCTTTCATTAAATTCTATGCCTATTACGTGAGCTGAAAGACATCTTTTTTGAAAGTAGTCAATTGGAGCTCTGTGAAATCAGTATGTTACACAGTTCTGAAAACTAAGTTGAATACAGCTTTCATTGACTACCATGTGTCTTCCCTGGGCTGAAAAACAACTTTTTTGAAAGCAGTCACGTGGAATTCTGTGACAGCAGTATGTTACACACTTTTGAAATCTGAGTAAAATGCAGCTTTCATTGACTCATATGGGTCTTCCCTGGCTGAGAAACAACTTTTTGAAAGGAGTCACGTGGAACTCTGTGAAAGCAGTATGTTACACAGTTCTGTAAAATAAGTTGAATGCAGCTTTCATTGACTTCTATGTGTCTTCCCTGGGCTGAAAAACAACTTTTGTGTAGCCACTCATGTGGAATTCTGCAAAAGCAGTATGTTACACAGTTCTGAACACTAAGTTGAATACAGCTATCATTGACTTCTATGAGTTTTCCCTGGGCTGAAAAATGCCGTTTTTGAAAGCAGTCATGTGGAACTGTGCGAAAGAAGTATGTTACACAGTTCTGAAAACTAAGTTGAATACAGCTTTCTTTGACTTCTATGTGTCTTCCCTGGGGTGAAAAACAATTTTTTGAAAGCAGGGATGTGGAACTCTGTGAAAGCAGTATGTTACACAGTTCTGAAAACTAAGTTGAATACAGCTTTCAGTGTCTTCCATGTGTCTTCCCTGGGCTGAAAAACAACTTTTCTGAAAGCAGTCACGTGGAACTCTGCGAAAGCAGTATGTTACACAGTTCTGAAAACTAAGTTGAATACAGCTTTCATTGACTACCATGTGTCTTCCCTGGGCTGAAAAACAACTTTTTTGAAAGCAGTCCTGTGGAAATCTGCGAAAGCAGTATGTAACACAGTTCTGAAAACTAAGTTGAATACAGCTTTGG